>CAIGQQ010002477.1:363914-458621 GCA_903798035.1 Danio albolineatus
ACTTTAAAAGCAACAAGTTTACTCACTTCTTCAAAGTAAAGTCAAATAATCACTTTTTTTAGTGAGGTTTACCCACTATTTAAAATAAAGCCAACAAATCGTTTTAAAAGCAGCATGTTTACTAGCTTTTTATTTTTAAATAAGTCAACTAAAAGCTTTATACACTTTGGATTTACTCACTTTTTTAAGTATAGTCAACTAATCGCTTTTTTACAGTGTATCCAAATGTAGGGGAATATGTTTATACATATTTGCATACTTTTTTCTCATTCAACTGTATGTATTGGGACGTATGTAATGACAAGCCTTTTATTCTTATTTTAAACCAACATACACATACTGTAGATCATTTTATGGCTGCACAATATATCGTTTCAGCATCGATATCGCAATGTGTGCATCCGTAATAGTCACACCGCAGCATCTGCAATGTGGAGTTGGGATTAATATTGTTGATTAGCAATGAAGAATGTGCAGTGTTTACATTTTTACATTACATTTGATTATTCAATAATAGCGACAGGATAAAATAGAGATAAGCATGAGGTGGTGCTTCTCGTAATGGTGGATCAAACATATATCGATGTTGCAATTAAGAAATATATGTGCTGATAATAAAAGAAATACATCTTCTAACTTTTGGATGCATTTTTACCTCTTCATTTACAAATATCATGATATATTGTGGATGGTTTTTTTGGGATATATCGCATGATAATATTGTATCGTATCGTATTACTGTACCTAAATATCTGACTACTTATTTTGCTTTTATCTTTGCTCTAACTTATTTATTTATTCTTGCAACTTCTTTGATTCACTCATCTACAAGATTATTTTAATCAATCTAAGTTAATGATTAAATTCTAAATAGAGCTATTCAAGTCATCTGCCGAAATTGTGTTCATATTGCAATATAAATCGCAGCAAAATGAAATATCGCATATCAGATATTTCCAATATCGCGCAGCCCTAGATCAGTTGTTCAAAATTAGATCCATAGCATGCATTTAACCAACAGATAAGGCTACTTTTCATTTGATGCCAACTTTAAATAACAAGCCTCGAGACAGAATTCATCCTCCTTGTGGTAATTTGACAGGTACAGCAAGTGTTTAAATGTCAGCGATCCACAGGTGCGCATGGACTGGAGCGTTCAATATTCTTCTCTCTCCGAGCTGCTGTTTTGTTGGCAGAGTGTACTGAACATAAACCTATCCAAGTGTGAACTCTCAATCCTTTTTACTGTGAGACTGGAAAACTGGTTTTCCCTTTGAGGGGATTTGAATGATTTGGTCTGCCCATGTAGTCTCTGCTCTTCATCCCTTCCTCTGAGGAGCGCTGAAATGTCTTCAGTCCCTTTTACAAGGCAGTAATGTCCTCTTCCCTGTCCTAATCCTACAAAACCCTCTTTTTTTATATTTGTGTGGCGTTGGGAGGAGAGAGATATGCTTCTATTAAACGTGCTTACGAGAGACACGTCGGACCGGAACCGCTTGATAAACTGAGAATAATGAGAGATCGGAATGAGAAAAGATAAAAGTGAATCATTTCTCTTTCTGAATATATTGTCCGATTCAACAAATGTCAAGTGTCTGTCTCGAGAGAATCGTTTGCTCTTTTTTTTTTTTCTTCTTTTCTTTTCCTCTGACACACACACACAGAGCTGGTGCGTTATGGTTTGGTATATGACTGCTTTCTGGTCTGCTTTTATTGGTTTGTGTCTTGAGAATCCACCAGGGGAGCGCGTGTGGAGAAAAATAAACCCGTCTCCATTCTGACTCTCCTGCAAAGCTGTGTAATTTCTGTGAGACGTGTTAAAGCTCCCTCACATCCTCTTGCTAAGAGCACTGGGATTCGGTGAACCGCTCCCTTTATGAGTGCACACACACACACCTGCTTATATATAAAAGAGGGAAAGTGTGTGTCATGACAGAAGCGATAACATACAGCCGCTCCCCATTGACTGACCTAAAAACACACACACATTAACGCACTCCACAGAAATGTCAGTAAATAACATCTCTACATGTTTATTGATCTCTTATGGTCTTATCCTTTATGCTGTTTTCATTCATTCGTTCATTTTCCTTCAGCTTAGTCATTTAGTAATTTATCAGGGGTCGCCACAGCAGAATGAACTGCCAACTATTCTAGCATATGTTTTGAACAATGGATGCCCTTCCAACCCCAACCCAGTACTGGGAAACACTCGTATACTCTAGCATTCACACTTACACTCATGCACTAAGGCCAATTTTGTTTACCTAATTCTCTTATAGTGCACGTCTTTGGACTGTGGATAAAACCAGAGCATGTAAACCCTCGGAGAACATGCAAACTCCACATAGAAATTCCAACTTGCCCACTTGGGACTCGAACCAGTGACCTTCTTGCTGTGAGGCAACAGTGCTAACCACTGAGACACCGTGCTGCCCCTTATAGTAGCCCCTTATAGTATTTTTGGTTGTTTTAAATAAATAGATTATGCATTCATCTAGATCTTTGATTTTAATTATATTTCAAACATATTTATTATTCATTAGAATGAATTATGTATACACAAATTTGTGTATAATAAATGATGTATAATTTATTCTGATGAATAATAAACATGCTTGGAATATAGGTTATAACCTATAGGTTATAATCCTTTTTCATTGTCATTCATCATGACTTATTGGCTAGTTAATGTTAATTAACTAATATAATCTACTTCAAATATTTAGTAGCTTAAGTATCTGCTTCTTTTATTATTTGCTCAAAGACAAAACATGGGTTTCAGAAGAATAAATATGTAATATTGTTATTAATTCTAATATTTTGTGTAATATTTTAATATTTTATGTGCACCTTTTCAATATCCTTCAAATCAATATATTTTTTTTTACAAATATGTGACAGTGGAACATTAGACCGTCAATATTGCTGTCCGACTCGACTCGAATCTTTAAGTATTGAGTACTGTATTTCAATATCTGTGCATTTACATGCATGTATTTAACAACAACAAAAAAGGTTTGCACAGCTGTCAGTAGCCACTTGTGCACCTTTCAAGTTTTCTTGTTTCCTTATAATATATCTGTCAAGTTGATTTCACCTGCGCCTTGGCTTGTCATGTATCCTACATTTATAGTGAAGCCCACTGGTGAAGGTGCCCTGACCTCCTGCTAACCCTTCCAATATCAGCCTGCCAGGCACAAAACGGGACACCTCATAAATTGTACAGCTCTTTGTTTTATGTCGATGCATGGAAACCAATATCATCATATGCAAATGCCCGCATAATTACTAGTCATATCTTATAAGTAGCTCTTTTACATTCATTGCATCCTGTTATCTACGCCGGGCGGTTCAGGACAGAAGTCATTGGCATTCCCTATGTGGTTTGTTTTTGGACCGGACATCTTCACATTCAAAAAAAGCCCATTAGGGGGCCATTGAGGGGTCCTTCACTCAAGTGAACTAATCTTAAATGAGAGTCCAATCAGAGGTAGCCATCCCAGATGCCTGATGGCTTAATTACCTGTTTCTGTAATACTAATCATGCTTAAATATTTATAAGGGGGAAATCTTTTGTTTAGACTTGACCTTTCTTTGGGGCTCATTAGCATCTGCTTATTAGCTTGTTTTTTCCTCTCTTTCATGGCCCTTGGGCTGTTATTGATTTTGATTACGAAAGTGACGGCGAGTGCTACGAATGCGGGTTAACTCAAGAACGACATGACATTTGCTTATCTATGTTCATTGCTTGAGAGAGGGACGTTTGGGACACGTTTGCCCACGTGTATGTGTTCAAGGGGGTTGAGGTGGGTGGGTAATAGTTATTTTTTTCCCCAGTCCGAGGAGACCGGCCGAATCTTATCTGCGGCGAACACCATTGTCTTCAATCGACCGCGAATAAAGCAGATTCATATCCACCCATGTTTGTGTGTACAAGAATGGCGGCTTTTTGTGTGCTCAGCGCTTTGACTGAACGGGATGATTGGATTTCGCTGTTCCGTGTGAATTACCATCTAACACGCCCCCAATATTGCAACGCTCCCCCACAAAACTCTCTTCCCTCAGGCCATCCCGATGCCCTCAATCACAAAAACAGAAAAGGTCTTTCATGTAAAAATGGAGTGGATAGCATTCCCTCAGGCGAAACTGAAAGGCAGAGACGCTTTTCTCTTTCTCTCTCACCTCTAGAGCGTTAATGTTTTCTCCGTGAGCCGTGTGTCAGTGCTCTGGTCTCAAGTGTTTCTCGGGAATCGAGAAAACATCCAGTGCAGCTTTAGAAGTGCAAAAACTCAAACCACAATCCACACACTATGCAAATGTGCACGCTTTAAATCATTGAGAATTCTCTGACAAGACTGTAATGTTAAATAGTTTCACGATTTGTTTGCCAAGTGCTGGGTTTTGTAGTACTGGCCAGTCCTGTGTTGTTTATATTGTACTTTCAGGGCTGGAACTACCATAGACTTTGAAAGGGGGGTATTTATTCCCAACAATTACAATCCATACCTGTCAACATTGGGATGTGAAAATAAGGGATACCCAAACCCCCCTCCCCCTCACACACACAACGAAAAAAAAAAGTTCAGAAAATTAACATTAATAAAGAAATATAATTATTAAATCTCATTAACCCTTTATTCACTGTAAAACTTACACATTCTGATTAAAGAGCAACGAATGAATCTCATTTATTATGATTTTTCGTTTGACAACATTAAATAACAGAGGTGTCACTTTAAAATACATTATAATAACGTTATAATGAAAGCATTCGATTACTTTCCTAACTTTTTAGGCTCATTTAGGACAAAATTAGTTGTGTTTGGGGAAAAAAAACCACCAAAATCGACATCTTTAGATGTTGTTATTATTAATTATGTTTATATGTCTGTTCAAACACACACCCAAAACCCAGTATCCACTTTCACTCCGCTTCAAATCGCATGTACATTTTCCGTTTGGGAAACAGCGTCTGTTTATCACTATGGAGTGCGTCAGCTAACAGTCACGCACCGCTTTATGACTGTTTTGAGGAGCGATGGCATCTGTGATGAAAAGGAAAGGGAATCCCGCCGTTTTAATATTTATTTCAAAGTGTTTCATGCCTAAATAAACAAATCACAGAATGGACTCACATTTAAGAGCAATGGGCGGCCCTTGTGGTTCTGTGGGATGGGTTGCGTATAAGAAGGATCGTCTCTTTAATGTTTATTGTCATCCTTCAAAGAAAGACTGAAAATGCGGGAGAAATAAGGGAAAATACCTTTACGGGATGGTAGTGGGATAGAACTGTAAAATATGAGAGAATCCCGGAAAACGGGAGGGTTGACAGGTATGCAAACCCCACATCTGCCCCTAAATGTTTTGGCCCAAATCAATATTAAAGCAACTGAGGTGGTTAATCAAATTAAAGTAGGCCAAATTGAGTGATCACAGAAACAAAGCACAAGACTGAATAGCAAAACATTCATTCATTCATTTTCCTTCAACTTAGGCCCTGATTCATCAGGGGTCACTACAGTGGAATGAACCACCAACTACTCTGGCATTTGTTTTATGTAGCAGATGCCATTCCAGCCACAACCCAGCACTGTGCTGGGAAAATAGCAAAAGATTTTGATAGAAAAGTTTTGCAAGACAGCACCAAGACTTTGGGACAAGACTGAGTCCAAGGCAGGGTGACACTCCTGAATAGAGCTCCACCTTTCAAATAGAATAATGGTATGGAATGTATGATTTATGTAATCTGGTGCCTTCTGCCTCTTCAAGTTTTGATGCCACAAGATAGACTTTATTATCAGAGATGATTAATTCGAGAGGCTCTGCAGAGAATTTCTCAAATCTGTCTTTACGTGCATTCAAATGCAGATTTCCATATGCTCTAATACCCAAGGTGGGGAAAATGCATATCAGACAGGCCATTTCATAATCGCCAAGGACCAATGGCAGTATGGTGGTGTTTACAAGCAGATGCAAACTTCTCTGGAAAGTTTACTTTGATTTGCTATTTCAAGCTCCTGAAACAAACTTTAGTTTAACGTATTTTGTTTTGATCACTGCAGTTTGTTCTTCAATTAATTATTACAACTAAAAAGCAATGGCTAAAAAGATTCATGGCAATGTCAACAAAAAGCATAAAAAGCAATGTGCCATGCAGGGAATTCTGAGAGAGTCAATTTACGGTTATTTGCCGTATATATTAAGGAACCATACTGTTAACCAGGTTATGGATTTTTACTGGAGCATTTTTACAGTTTTTTTTTTTTTTACCGTTGCTTTCACAGCCATTTTTTACAGTGCAGTTCGTGAAGGTCCCACTCACCTTCTCAATGCGTCATGTACTGTCATCTTTCAACTGTTTCTCGAAATAAAACCCCCTAAAATAGCATTTAAAACATGGATGTTTGTGTGAGTCACTTGTTAGTCATGGGCACTCATCATAACCCCGTCTTCAGCTTAAAGTTTTTACCCTCTAACCAGCTCAGCCTTGTCACAAACAACCCTGTGCACTGTACAAACAAATATCTCAATCTAAACCCCAACCACGCCATCAGTACATTGACAAATCAAGCCAATAAATGCTGGCAGCTGAAGTCTGACATAAAATTTGCTCAAACCCAGAGGGGAATCCAGTGGTGGAGGTTATAGATGGATGCTGTGCTTATTTACAGAACAATTTCAGAGCGCTGGCCCTCTTCGTAACCTCTAGTGAAGTGTGTGTGTTTCTACTCTTAATGAGACTCTGTGGCCCAAGGACTGCCATTACTACATGCTAAAGTGTGACGTATACCGCGAGCCACAGGCCATCAGTACACACGCCGTCACACACAGATAATAGACAGCCATTTTGTACACCAAATAATTCCAATTCTGTTCACTACAGGCACATTTCAGGTCCAGAGATCATTGCGGCAGAGGCAGAGCGTGGCTGAATGACTGACTGGCAGCCGTCATTATCAGACATGTTTGGTCGGACATGCGAGTCCAGACTGAAGGAGGAGGTGAGAAGGGCCCATGTCCAGTGAGCGTGTAATGAAGCCGGGTTTGGATCAGGGTCACTGACTCGAGTGCCATTTATTTCTGAGAGGAGGCTAGTCTGCTGTGTGCTTTAAATTACGGCGGACGGGCTTGGCGAAACCTGGATTACTTCGTGTGGAGTGAGCGGACGGTAATATACTTGTGAGTAGTTGACATGAAATTTCAAGCAAGGGAGAGTGACGTCCTGCAGTGTGACATGTTAAACTAAATCGATTTTAAACGGGGCTGTGTTAAAAGAAGAGAAAAATTTATATTTTGATCGGATTTGTGTCAAATTTCAGTGGTTATTTTAGAACCAGTTGCGATTCAGTTTGAATTTGCACATATTTAAATTGAACAAATGATTTTTGTCCAGTAATTAAATATATTCACATATTTTAATTATTTTTTATGATCCCATTTAAATATACTGTATAAAAACAACTGTAGACGTTCTGACCACGTCCAGACAAAAATAAATAAGTTAATAATAAAAATAATAATAATAATATATACACTACCTGACAAAAGTCTTGTCGTCTATCCAAGTTGTAGCAAATAATAACTTCCACTTGATCATTTGGAAAAGTGGCAGAGGGTAGATTTTTTTTCGATGAACCATCTGTTGAACTGCATCCCAATCATCAAAAAAAAACTGCAGAAGATCTATTGGAACCTGCATGGACCCAAGATTCTCACAGAAATCAGTCAAGTTTGGTGAAGGAACAATCATGGTTTGAGGTTACATACAGTATGGGTGTGTGCAAGAGATCTGCAGAGAGTGTGGCAACATCAGCCTAAGGTATCAAGACATTTGTGCTGCTGATGACATTACAAACCACAGGAGAGGGCAAATTCTTCTGCAGGATAGCCCTTCTTCTCGTCCTTCAGCCTCCACATCAAAGTTCCTGAAAGCAGGTCAAGGTGCTCCAGGATTGGCCAGCCCAGTCCCCAGTAATGAACATTATTGAGCATATCTGGGGTAAGATGAAGCAGGAGGCGTTGAAGATGAATCTAAGGAATCTTGATTAACTCTGGGAGTCCTGCAAGAACGCTTTCTTTGCCATTCCAGATGACTTTATTAATTAGTGATTTGAGTCACTGCAGAGATGTATGGATGCAGTCGTCCAAGCTCATGAGAGTCATACACAATATTAATTCTTTTTTACAATGCACCATTTATATTCTATACTGTACATTATTTCTGTTAAGAGGCAAGACTTTAATATAAGCAAAGTCAGACCTTAATGTCCTAATTAAATAATTAAAAATCAAGGCATGATCATATTTTATTTTGGTAAATTGGTGTAATCTAGAAGCTTTTACCTTTCATATAAGCCATTTCTGATACCAAGTGATCAACTAGAAGTCAAGTTATTATTTGTTGTTCTTATAAAACGTGGATAGGCAACAAGACTTTTGTCAGGTAAATTAGACATAAAACTTTCAATAGACATCAATATGACATGTTTTTTTTTGTGAAATATGTTCTGAGAACTTAAAAAAAGGCTATGTACAGTAGTAAAAATAAAATCACTCTACAAAAAAATTATAAAATAAAAAGTGACTGAAAAAAACATGAAAAAATACTTTGCCTTTTACTCAGGTTAGATGTTTCAAAAGTTTAGGTTTTCTGCCATTTTATTGTCTAAAAAGCTACATTTAATTGATTAAGAATGATAAGATTTATAAAGTAATTTATTCCAGTGATGCAAAAGCTGAATAATTCTCTATTTGCCATTATTCATTCTAATAAGCTGATTTAATGCTCAAGAAACATTTCTTCTCATTATCACTTTTAAAAAAATAATTGTGCTGTAATGGATGCTGCACATTGGTGGTGCTTAGGAAACAACCCTTTATATGATTGTAAAGCACTTTGGGTGTATAGCAATACATATTAAAAGTGCTTTAACTGCCCCTAACTTAAACTCTAAATGTCACTAGTTACACACTCAATGCATTTTTTTTCAACACACCCCTAATTTCTAAAAATATCAACCTCTACCAAATGATTGATTTGTCGGTTTATGGTAAAAGTACCAGAATTAGTACATATACTATGAAAAATCTGAAAATATGAAGTGCAAGACCAATTTATTTAAAATCATATTTAAAATAAAACATTTTTGAATACTAAATCATCTTTATTTTTTGAAGTATGCTGTAAAAAATGTCAGATTCTCATTTACAATTAAAACAAAATTAAGTGTAGTAGTGCAACAGGATTATGTTTGTTTGATTATTTATTTATTTATTTATTTTGGAAATTAACTATGCCAACAGCCATTCTTCAAGTGACTTTAACAGCCGTTATTTAAAACAGTCAATATATGGTCAACCATTTAGTAGAGAAGGCAGATAAAGGGATATATAAATGCACTCGTTCATTCATACAGTGATGTTATTGTGTATATTGTTATTGTGTGCATTGTTTTGCTTCAGAATTATATGATAGGAACTTACAATATTTATTAATTTACATAAACTAGCTTGTTATTTAGTATGTTTCTAGCATGTTTATGCTGTTGCTAGTCTTGTTAACAATGGTGTTTAAAATGGCCCTATGCTTTTAATTGGTATTGTAGATTTCAACCAAAAAAGTTTTATTGTTGTTCATCCATTTTCATCATCTGTGCTAATGCTACACAGTGCACTGTGACTCAATGTCTGTGTGTATGCGTGTTAATAATTGTAATTTGTCTCTTCACAGGCCCTCGCTGTCTCTGTGTTTCCAGCCTTCAGTACAGAAGCAGTCATCCATAAACCACATCGTCTAGATCTTTATTTATTTTGCCACCAATCGACTCCGAGCAGCCTGCCGGACAGCTGCAGCAAGTGAAGTCACTTTACGCTCATTAGCATGGACAAGAGATGAGACCCTAGACACACACACACACACACACACAACACACACAGATTTCCCTCCTTGCGCCTCAGTATGAGTGTGTTGTGCTCCAAAAACCTCTCTCCAGATTTCAGTTGTGGGTTGGTGTTCATATATCTGCACGTATATTTATGGTCTCAGATATTTTTAGTGTGTTCTAATGGGTTTGAATGCTCAGGAGGGAGCGAGCAAAATGAACACACTTTTACATGGAAAATTAAGGAAGCATTTGAACACATAGTAGAGAGGAGAACAGATGGTATGTGGTGGGATAACTGCTATAAGCTTTTTTTGTAATTGCAAAATCACCTTTTCCTACAAAAAAGTTTGAAAGTACCATAAAATGTGCATCACAAATGGAAGTGCCAGTACTTTGGTATAGCGAAGTAACGAATGACTGCCATTAATATTCACCATGAACAACAATATAACTTTTTTTGGTTGAAATCTACAATACCAATCAAATGCATAGGGCCATTTTAAACACCATTGTTAACAAGACTAGCAACAACATAAACATGCTAGAAACATGCTAAATAACATGCTAATATATCTAAATGAATAGCTAACCAGATAGCTAGATAGCTAACCAGATAGGCAAGGTTTTTGGGAGATTTTTTTTAAGTTGGCTTGAAAAAGCAGAATAAAAGTACAATTACTTGATGGAATAAACATGTAAATGGCATGTTTCTAACATTTTTAACATGGTTAAAATGTTTTTAACATATTGATGGGATTACATTCCTAACATGTTGTTGGCATGACTAGCACATTGCTATCATAATTTAAGATGTTGCTAGCATATTTAACATTAACATATTGTAGCAGATATGGTTAAGATAACATGCGTTTACTAACGTTTTACATTTTGTTGACGTGACCTTACATGTTAATAACATGTTTATTGAATGTTTGTCATGTTAGCACATTGACAGCATAAGTTAGCATGCTGCTAACATTTTTAGCACATGGCTAAAATGCTGTTGCATATTTTTTAGCAATGCTTACAACATTGCTAGCATTGAATTATCATGTCCTTGACATGATTTGACATGTTAACGTTCTTGGGTAGCATTGCTAGCCAGTTTGGTTGTTCTAAAGCTCTAAATAGTGATAAGTTTCGAAATTTGCGAGGAGACAAAGAAGCATAAACAATTTAACGAATACTATGGTGTGGCGTACTGTATGTCTAAAAAAATACAGTTGCTATGTTAGTCTGAAAAATCTTTTTAAAGGATTTCTTGTTAGCATAAAAGCAAATGTTTGTGCTTTTAAGGCCTGTTTATGCCAAGAATGATATCTATAATGATAAAGATGTAGCTTTAAAGAGCACTTGTAAAGCAACGGACGACAAAACTGCAGCGCACACATTAAACAATACTGTGCACTGATGTGAATGCTAATATAGCTATCTTTACCGTTACTTGTGTAAACAAGCGTTTATTGTATGTTTACAAGAATATAGAGACATATATTCCAGAGACTGCTTGCTGGAGCAGAACATGAGCAGAAAACAGGATTATTCCACCTTTTCATGGAAATGCTATTTTAAATATAAAAGCTTATCCTCACAGTGAGTGGAGGAAATAAAAGAAAAACCCCGAAAGGAGCGATGAGGTGAGCACGGGTATGAAAGCAATAAAAAGCGAGAGATGGTTAGAGGATAAAAGGGAATTGCGGGGCGGAAAAGAGCGATACGAGAGGCTTGTGGAGTGGAGGGGAGAGATGCAGGGCTGCGTGTTAGTTCCTCTTCATTTGCTCTCTGTATGTGGCGTAGAGGTCAGGCTGAGAGCTGGGACTCGGGCCATGAAGGGGAGAGCAAAGACAGCCTTAGGCAGGAATACATGCACACACACTCACCCCTACACTCATGTTCTGTATACTATAGTCTTATATCAAAAAAACTAAACAAAACATAACATGCACTCTTCTTTTCACTCTGATCTGGCTCTCTTGGTCACATATTGACAACCAAATTGATACTGGAGTCAGTGATGATGTGTTAATGATAAAGAAAAGTCCTTAAAGAGTAGTTTGGAAAAAGATGCAAAGTTCTTAGGCGTACTCTGTGTTAGAGCAGTACTTATGAGCATGAGCTATATGAACTTTTTTTATAATATAATATATTTTGTAAAGTAATATAATTTTTTTCAGGTAATTTAAGAAAAACAACTTAAATAAAATAAATAAAATAGGTATATGATATTAATTGATATTGAATGTTTAGTCCATTGAAAAATATATTGTTTAGTGAACAGCATGACAATTTTGTGAAACCAAGACATAATCTTTTGACTTCACAGACAAAGCATAAGGCTAGTCTTAGACTTGTAGTTAAATGTCTTAAAATCCGTCAGTGCCATTTATTAGTCTCAAAATGCACACCAGAAATGTATTTTTATAATTTTTTTCTCATAAAAGTTGCCTAAATACCCTAATTTACCTACCCTAATTTTGTATTAACCCAAAGCACATTTTTATCAAATTAAAATGACAGATTTAAGATAAAGAAAGTCAACGTTTTTAAGTGGTTTCATTTTTTCAATATCTAAAAAAGATAACACTATGAATAGATACTGTGTGCTGGAATTTCTGCTGCTTTTTGTGTGTGAGAGGCATAAATAGTAGTATTAAATAGCACGACCCTGGAATTGCATAATGTAGTGATGTCAGGCAGACCTGATGGATAAAATATAGAGGCTGTGTTCAGACATGGGTGACGCTGACGCCTCATTTCAATCTTCTAGACACGCAGCGGCCCAAAGATTCCTCCATCAAGTGAGTTCTGTTTACCTTCACCTCAGTAATCATAGGATATAATCAGCAGATGGAGCGAGAGGGGCCGTGCTGTTTCCATTTCGGAAATCAAATATGTGCTCATCACAAAAAAAAAAATAGGATGAAAAGAAGAAAAAAAAAGCCATCAGAGGAATCCATCAGATCAGCAGAATAAATCTAATTTCCCTACAAATACATCTGTAATATTTCAAATCCACGGCCTGGGTTAATCTAACGCTTCATTTACATTCAAATAAAGCAAAAGTCGTGTCTTATCAATAATAAGAAGCCGGCGGAAAAATAAATGAAGTTTTAAGGCGACGGAGGAGAGAAAATGCAGGATTTTCTAGTGTGTTCTATTCTGAAAAAGTCAATAAAATATAAAGAGACTCAATTATTCTATTAAGCTGAAACATTGCATCATCGCCGAGCGTTACTGAGTCAACAGAGATCTTCGAATGTGTTTGATGAAGTTTGGTTTAGACAGAGCATACTTGATAAGCAGGACCTTGCCGGAGGTGTCTGTTTTACAAATGAATGAGAGTGGAAGGGAAAGGGATGTCTCTAGATGTCTCTGGTCTTTAGTATTACGCGTCGGAGTGGACTGTTAAGTGAGATACTGAAATTGGCATACTTCCTGAACAATTTTAAGACGTGATGCCACCATATTTGCCTTTGCTCTGCAACATTTTGTGAGTGAAATGGTTAGATTTCGCAATGCGTTTAAGTTGGTCATGCAGATTTTTTGCAGAAGTTCACAATTTTGACCATCCAGTTGTTCAATTGGAATCACTGTGATGCAAAATAAGTTACTGTAACACTTAATTTCGATGGTCCATTTGAGTATCAGTAGACTGTCTGCTTAATATCCGTTGATACCGACATTCAACAGACATATAACGGACTATGCAAGTACATGTCAACTTACACTAAACCTAACCCCAACCCCAATCTAGTGACAATTAGTTGCAGTTTAACTTAAATTCAACAAACGGACCATCAAAATAAAGTGTGACCTAAGTTACGTATACTCTTAAAAAATAAAGCTGTATCAACAGCCATATCACCCTGCAGCTCACTGAAGCTTAGCATGGCTGAGCCTGGTCAGTACCTGGATGGGAGACCACATGGGCAAACAAGGTTGCTGTTGAAAGTGATGTTCTGCTATGACACCACTTACATACACGCATTTATCGTGTATACACGATGAATGTGCTACTGTATATAAGTACACATTACTTTACAAATAGAGGTTTAAACGCTGTTGCTGGGCCAGTACCCTTTCAAAAGGTACACTCTTGCACATAGAGGGAGCATATTTGTGTATAAAACATCCACAATGCTTCCTTAAAAAGTAAATATATAGAGTTATATACAGTAGGACTATATAGAGTTGTATTAGGTTATACAAAGGTACTGTTCCAATGACAGCTATTATACTTTCACATCTGTGAGTGTACCATGTTTACCAACAAAAGGATTTTTTGCTGCAGTTTTACTTTGCTTGCACCTCTAGTAATTTCGATAAAAATCTCTACAGTGGGAAAATATTTTGGAACAGGTTGAAGTTTGTCACGCTGACTTACTGTGTACTTTAGAAAGCCTCTTCGTTGCAGTTTTGCTACAGTGTGCATGAGGAGGAAATATTTGGCAACACTTCAGTTTAAGTACCAATTCTCACTATTAACTATTGACTATTTGTGCTGGAAGTACATATTCTACATTATACCCAATACCTAACCCCAACTAATACATTAATAACTGTTAACATGCAGCAAATTAGAAGTTTAGAGCTAAAAGCATAGCTAATGGTTTGTTAATACTGTGCTTTAAAATAAAGTGTGACCAGATATTTGGGTTACAGTTTATTTTGATGGTCCATATTAAGTTACATTGCATCTACATGCCAACTAATTCTCATTAAATTATAAGTAGACTGTTAGGTTGGGTTTGGGGTTAGGGTTAGGGTTAGTGTAAGTTGGCACGTACTAGCAAAGTTTCCTATAGTCAGTTAAATGTCTGTTGAAGGAGCAGTATCAACAGATTTCAAGCAGACAGTCTACTAATACTCAAATGGACCATCAAAATAAAGTGTTACCGATATTTGACTAATTAGATTACAGAACAGCTTCAGTTTGAAGTTGTTAGGTTGAAACTGGGATTTCTGAGTTGCTAAACTATAAGACAAGGAACCTTCTTGTCCAGAAAATCTTGCTGATATATAGCTTATGTGCTGCAACTGGATGTTTCTGCAATCTGGCCTGATGGGCCAGAAACTTAAGTCTTAATTTAGAAATAAGCTCTTACTGTAGATTCAAACTTTAATCCCCAGTGATATGAAATGAATCAATGTTTTTGTAATATGCCCCCGGAAGCATGGATATGCATGCATCGATTCTACATGCCGTCCAGTAATAGGAATGGCTTATGTATGCCTATATAAACAACGGTTAATGAAGCATCTGTATAGTGGCTGGTAGACAATATAATAGGATTTTTTAATGTTTTAAATTGGCAAGTAAGCAAAACTCTTGCGCTCACCCTAGCAACCCTCTCCTGAACCCCTTTGCAACCTCAACGCATTGTTCTTCCAGCCACTTTGAACAAATTAGTAAAACCGTAACAACATCCTGGCGTCATGGCAAAGAAAAGCACTCAGATTTTCTTCAAAGAATGTACTAATTTTGTTCTTACTCTTTATTATTTAATATCGTTTGGCAGGAGAAACTGAGTATCGAGAGAGAAAGAGAGAGACTCTCCTCTCGGGTGTGAGATGCATGCTGACTACACACTGCAGTAGTGAGGTCAGATCCTCTTCATCGTAATGAGACATTCTGAGAACAGGAAACTGCAGAGCACATCCCAACACTTTTACCAGTGTACAGACAACATTCATTTCCACAATGCGTTTTCTAGTTATACCGTATACTATAAAGCATACACAAGCACAAGACTTGTATGCGTCTGTTGATAATAAACCACTGGTAGAAACATCATTGATGCAATCTAACATGAATTTAAATGTTAAGATTACTTTGCACATGCATACTGCGATCAAAATCATGAGAGATATTTGTAGTTTTGGCTACACCATACTAGTAAATCAGTGCTTTACAAAAACTAAGGCAGTGAAATCCATTTATTTTTGATAACACCAAGGATTGTAGCACCAAGAAAGAATACAACTAAAATTTCTGAAGGCTACAGCAGTCAAAAATGAATAGGAAGTGTAAAGTCCCATGTTTTGAATGACACATCTGCTACTGGTGGACATCACTAGTCTCTCACAGGACATGACTAATAATGTGTAATTAACTCGGGGGGACTGTTGAGGAAGGCGAAAAACAAATTAAATAAGCTTATAAAAAGGGCAGGTTCGGTTGTGGGTTGTGTACTACCCACTATAGAAGAGATGTTGGACAAATTTGTCAGTATATGATAAACCACGATTGCCATCCCCTTTTTGATATAGGCCAAGCATGTGCAAGCTCTTTTAGCTCAAGATTAATTCAGCCCCTGTGTTACAGGGAACGATACAGGAAGTCATTTTTACCAACAGTGATCAGATTGTAAAGTCATACTAGATGAATTTGCTGAATTGAAATAGCATTAATACTGTAGATATGGACTAGTGTCTACTCGTTGTTTGAAACTAAGCTGTGCAGTATCAGTGTATGATTTTATTCATATTGTTGTCTTTTTATATATGTAATTTATTTTATAGCGCCACGGTGGTGTAGTGGGTAGCACACTCGCCTCACAGCAAGAAGGTCTCTGGTTCAAGCCCCGGCTGGGTCGGTTGGCATTTCTATGTGGAGTTTGCATGTTCTCCATGTGGTTGTGTGGGTTTCCTCCGGGTGCTCCGGTTTCCCCCACAAGTCCAAAGATGTGGTATAGGTGAATTGGGTAGGCTAAATTGTCCGTAGTGTATTAGTGTGAAAGAGTGTGTATTGATGTTTCCCAGAGATGGGTTGCAGCTGGAAGGGCATCCGCTGCGTAAAACATATGCTGGGTAAGTTGGCGGTTCATTCCGTTGCGGCGACCCGAGATTAATTAAGGGACTAAGCCGAGAAGAAAATGAATGAATGAATATATGTAGTATATTATAGAGTGTATTATAGTATAGTATAATATAGTATTACAGTGATTCTCAAACTGTGGTGCGTGTACCACTAGTGGTACACAAGCTTCCTTTTAGTGGTACGTGGAGGAATCTCTGAATAATTAAAGTAAAAAAATGAACACTTTAACCCTTTGATGCGTACAATAACAATCGATTTGATCAGTAAATTGATTTTAATAGGCTAAACCTTGTATTTAAGTGACTGTAACAAATATTCTTAATTAGAAGTATTAATCTGCCTCGTTTTCGAATTATGCAGTGCTGTAGCTGCTTGATTAGGCCTACTATGCTACTGTACTTCAGTATCGGGTTTTATGGTGGTACTTGGAGGGACAATTTTTTTCTATTTTTTTTTCTATTGTAGTATATTATAGTATTGAGAGCTCTGCAGTGGTGTGAATTTCCCTTTGGGATTAATAAAGTCTAAACAAACTAACTAACTAACTAAAAATATATGTAAAATGTGAAAAAAACAATACGCAATAGAAAATGTCTTTTCTTTTATTAGGATCTGCATACTTAATGACTTTTTTATTCTAGAGCATTAATCTTTTACATTACCTGCTCACTTTTCACTGTGAATATTTTTTGGACACTATTTAAACCACAGAACATAATATAGAAGAATGCCAAATTGAACATGTATCTGTATCAGATTTCAATTACTGTGCTACCCGACCAGCACTTTTCTGTTGACAATTGTTTCAAAATGAACACAGGTGCACCCATTCAATGCCGTATAGCCTCAAAACCACCCGCACACCTTTCACCATCCTTTTAATTAGCAGTCGCCGCACACAAACACAGGTGCACATTGCCTGTTATCATGGTTTTGAGGGACACACACACACATTTGACGACATTATCAACCAACACACACTTGTGCTGCTCGCTACTACTATTATGGCATGGTCTTAAACACACACACAGAGAGGATCCTGGTCCTCCTCTGCCGTGTGGTTTGACGGTGATAAAGGTTTTTATGTGTCAGCTGCTCATGGCTGCTGAACTGCAGTGTGTGAAACTGTCTTTTAAATGTCACCTTGTGAAAACGCACAGGAAACTCCCACAGGATACAAACACCCGCTCTCATTTTTCAAAAGAGAATTCCTTGTATTGCACAGAGCTGTGATTCCCATCCAGGGATTCATACCACAGGGGGGGCTTGGAAAGATTTCAGTTTGGTTTTGTTAAACTTAAAAAGCAGGAATTAGGAATTAAATAGGTTTCACGGGGAAAAATGTGGTTGGGAAATTATTAAAATATCTGAAAATAAGCTTTCTTTTTTATTCATTCATTCATTCATTCATTCATTCATTCATTCATTGCAGGGACATCAATGCCACTGGCTGTCTGAAGAAAACAATAATAGGCCTACAGTATATAGGTTAAAATTATTTTGGAAGTGTGCAAAGACTGATTCAGTGTTTTGTTTGTGTCATATATTTGTCATAGTAAGGGGAAAGCAGGGACAAAAGTAACATGGGATGAAGGTAACAAAGCAATTTTCTCGAATTTTCTCCTCTTGTTGTAGGGGTTCTTTTTTTCCTTATAGCAAGTTATGTTTCTCTTTCCATGTGTCGCATCCTTGAGTTTGAAATCTCTGAGTCTTTCAGTTTAAAATTAAATCAGGTTTAAATGGCAAGAGTTCCTGTGGGGACGAAAGTAACACTGTTATTAATGTCCCACTGCTAATAGAAAAACCTTATTTTTCACTTCCACGTTAGTTTTCAGTGTTTTGAGTCAAATGTTTTATAAGATGAATGCATATTGCCAATAAAAATAAAAAATATATTTAAAAATTATAGAAAATTGTAACATTTTGCATTGATGGATTGCTTTCGAAACATTTGATGGAGCTGAAATTTAAATAGAAAATTCCCTTTTTTTTCAAAAATAAAGGACAAAAAAGCTATGTTTGCAGTGAACGTTAACAAGGTCATAGTCAGAGATATATTTAAAATAAACAAGATTAAGCCAGTAAATCTAGCAAATGTGGTATCGTGTAACACCCATGTGTTACTTTCATACCTCCCTATGGGGACAAGAGTAAGAATGTGCAACTTTTGTTTAAAGTGAAGTTATGATGGAGTTGTTCTACATTGATACAAAATAACACCTGATTTTTAGAGACCAGTGTTGTGAGTTAGTAAATCTGTCTGGTTTTACATTACATCTAGTTGTAATGATCAGGTATAGTATTGTGTAATCTTACAGTAATACACGTTGAATCATGCATTTGAATTAGGTTTTTTATTAAACACGAATGAGTTAAAGATTGAAATAGCCAAATATTTCAAAATGAATGATTGTGTAAACTGTGGCCCTTTTTAATTTAAAGTTATTATTAAAGGCTATTCTTTTAAAACACATCCATCTTTTGATTTCTGTACGTGTTCTTTAACACACTGATCAAACGTCGCTGATTGTGTCGCGGAAATTACACCTGTTCGTAAATGTAATGATTGTAAACGCCAGGTGTCGCGCTGAAGCGCCGAAGCGCCGAAGCGCGGCGTCGATTTTTTTTGTTTGTTTTATGAACTTATTGTTTATCCATAAGTTTGTCTAACTCGTACAAACCAAACAAACTAATATCAAACACTTGAGTGTAAGTGCAGCTGACAACAAACGACAACATGCTTCATTTTAAGAGAAGAATAACGGTAGGTGCTTTTCACCGACAGCATTTGTGGATCGTTTATGCATTACAGTGTCAAGTTTAACATTTAGTGCCAATTTTAATTTGAAATATCAATGCCTATCTATTTATCTGTTTACTGTTTATTCAAATATGCTGTTCGTCCGTTCATTCCGTTGTTTTTATCCGTTGTTTGGTCATTCAGTATGATCATTTATGTAATTGTTTGCTTGTCAGTCTTCATTCATCTCTTCTGTCTGTCTATCCATTATATCATTATATTTGCTTTAAAATAATAATATATCTCGCGGTTTATTCTGTCTTTATATTGCTTGTTTTTCTCAAACATCATTTGGCCATTCTATTGTGCTGTAAATCCACGTAGCCACGTTCTAATCGATCCACGTTCGTTCGATCATTCAGTCATTCAGTCTATCAGTCTCCACATCCTTCAATTTCCTTAATGATGCTAAATGAACAGTGTTGAGTAAAGTTACTTTTTAAAGTTACATATTACAATGAATTACGTTCTTTAAAATGCTCTTATAGTGTGAAAGTATGTTTATTTATTAGTTTATTTGCCATATGACAGTGTACATCAATTAGTGTTGCTGCAAATGCACCATAATTGCCCAGAAAGCTATTTTTCATCCCTTGTCCCTGGACAGATGTTAAAATTGCCACCCTAAAAAACAATGCAAAACTTATACAATCAATGAAGCATAACTAAGAAGCACTGAAATAAATTACTCTTAATAAATAAAATGTATATAAACAAAATAAACTAAAAGCACCAACAATACGTAAAGGAGATTAGAGTTAAAACATATTTAAACAACAAATCATTAAGATGGCAGGTACGAGTGGTAAGGTGAATAATGATGACACTACTGATGTTCTATAAACCAGATTTTATATATTGTAAGTGATCATTTCTCTGGTACTCCCAGGGACTGAGTTCAACTCCTGTGCAGTGTTGTATTTTTTGCTTTTTATTTTTAAGATTAAGATTGTAATATATAAATTTTGTGCAACACTTTAAATAAGATCCAGTTTAATATAAAGTTGGGTTTTCTAAAGTACACATCCCAACAATTCCATTCAGTTACAGTGGACAGGACAGGAAGCACCTCCGCCTTTGACCCTAATGGGTCTTGTGGCAGTTTACAGTCAAACTATTAGTGGTGAAAAATTATCCACGCCTGCATCCCTGGGCAACACACTGACCTATTAATGCCAATCAAGTCCCACGCAGACCAGAGAGAGATTATGATCTAAGCAGGCCAGAGATGGAGCGATGCTATCAGCTCTCTGCTTTCAATCAATACGGGCTGATTCTAATAGGCATTGATTGCATCAAAACCTTGATCCCAAATCGCAGATGTGATTATGTAATGGGGCGCCGTGACACTTTATTGAAAACAATGAGTCTGACTGTACGGACTGGAGGAAATATTAATCTTACTGTGTCACGTTACTGAACCCTGTCACTCCTTTGTGGTCATTTTTTGATTTATGTGTATGTGTGTGTGTTTGAGCGATTACTTGTGGCGGCTAAGGGTCTGTCTAACAGTAATCGGCTACAGTAGACACTTATAGAAATGTGCTTTGTGGCTGAATTGCTGTTTGTTATTCATGAAAAATGTCATGTCATTGAATTTAATTGAACTGTTGGGTTGTGGAAGTAAAAACTTATTTTTTACCCTCAGGGAAACCAATTTCTTACAGTAACTAATAGAAGTTTTTTTGTACTTTAAATTGTTTATTATTATTATTATTATTATTATTATTATTATTATTATTATTATTATTATTATTTAGTTTTGCTATGAGGACATTGAATGCATCTGTTTGCATAATGTTTTATTATTTTTAATGCTAATGTGTGTATGCGGCTGGAAGGGCATCCGCTGCGTAAAAAATATGCTGGATAAGTTGGCGGTTGATTCCGCTGTGGCGACCCCGTATTAATAAAGGGACTAAGCCGACAAGAAAATGAATGAATGAATGTGTGTAATAATACGAATTTTTCAGACAGAAAAACTGAATTTCACATGTTTTGCAGTGACAAAGCACACTGTAATACATAGGTGTCAAAGTCAATTCCTGGAGGGCCACAGCACTGCAGTTTTTCTCCAACGCTGATCAAACACAGCTGATGCAACTAGTTAAGGTGTTTGAGACTTTTTTTGAACAACTGTGTTTGATTAAGGTTGGAGCAAAACTGTGCAGAGCTGTGGCCCTCCAGGAATTGACTTTGAGACCCATGCCTTATAGGGATGTAAACAAAAAAAGCATACTTTTGCAATGGCCTATTTTTAATGTTATGACAATTAACATAACTTAAATGAACTATTTTTCCCAGTGATGGGTTGCAGCTGAAAGAGCATCCACTGTGTAAAACATATGCTGGATAAGTTGGCAGTTCATTCTGATTAAGCCGGAAAAAAATAAATGAATGAAAGAATGAACTATTTTATCTTGACTGCAAATCACCCAGTATACTTAGTTGATGGGTTTTCTTTTTCTCTCTCTCTTTGTTTATAGGGTAGACTGGAGTTAGTTGGTCATATGTGGAATGTGGTTACACAAGAAGGTTGATCACAGAGGGACTGTATCTTGGTAAGTACAAATTTGTTTTTATGTCACTGTCTAGCTAAGCTTTTGCATGACTTCAGTTACTCGTAAAGCTTAAAGCATTTTTTCCCTTCAAATGTTAAGCTTAGTCAGTTGCATGTTTTGTATACTGTGTACATTTGAGGTTTTGTAGGCTTTTTAAATGTGTCTATACAGAACTTCAAAAGTAAACCTGGCAAAAAAAAGTCATTCAGACTGAAAAATGTGGACTGGGTCTCCTTTTCAAGTCCATCACAATGTAATTTTATAGCATTATTTAGCTAGAATGGTATTTGTTAATATTTTCAGTGAACGTTCGTATTTTAAGCCTTTAATTTTAGGTTGTGTGCACAACTACAATATATAATACAAAAAACCTTATGTGTACTGAAGGTTTTGCATAAAGATGATAGTGTTGTCATAATCTTATTTACACCGTGAAACTGACTAAATATTTGGTACAATGTATTTGTTTACTTTTTTAAAATACTTGGAATATTTACTAGTGTTTTCAGGCCTCAAAAGACCACCCTTTTGTTTGTTTTTTTGTTTTGTAATTTTAACACTTCCTCTTAAACGTATTTGCAATTTTTAGTTGTTAATGTGATATCTCTATTTTGTTATGATTACATAAAACTTTTAAAAATAAAGTTTTAAAGTTTAAAAATACCAGTGCATCACCACCTTAAAAAAAGGATAAGAATGTAGTACACTAAAGAAAAATATAGACAAGGCCATTTGACACTTAATAATTACTCATTTGCTGTGATGGATTGATCTGTAGAGAAATAGAGCATTTTCCTCTTTCTCTTTTCATATTAATGAACTGGCATTTGTTTTTGTGAATTTTATGTTCCAGTCTGAGAGAGTAAGAGATAGATGGTGAAAATAATAGCGTTCTGGTATAATGGCAAAGTCTGAGTAAATGAAAACGGGCAAATATAAAAATCTGAGATCTATATATCAGCTCAAGAAAGAGTGAGTGAGATTGATTTTTTTAATATATATATTTTGCAAAAGCTTTCAGTCAGCATAACAAATTAAATCTACAATAAGACGCGCATTCAATCAGTCTCAACAGCATAGAATAGCACAAATGAATTCTCACTCCAGCACTGAACAAAAGATATCATTATAGTTGCACTATTGTTCATATGTTTCTCTATATCTCATTGCTTTGTGCTGCTGTATTTAAATTGAAAGATGATTGCAGACCTTCTGAAAAGCTTTAAACAAAACTGTAATGTCCTGACCATGTGAAAAATGGCATCTTCATCTCTGCAAAATACACATTTATCATGTGCATTTTTGTGTAATGTTCTAGAAGTAGCTTATTTATACCTATGACAAAATATTCATTGAAACTGGAGGAATATGCTCCTGCATTGATAGAAATGATTAAAATAATCAGGCAGCATATATTATTGACTACAGCTAATTCTATTAATGAATAAAAGTAACTTAGAGACTTTTGCATCATAGACATAAAGAGAATCAGGAGATGGTTTAAGGAACAGTTGAAGTCAGAATTATTAGCGACCCCCACCCCCAACCCTACTTTTTTTTTTCGCAAATTTTTGTTATGGTTTACAAAGAGAAGATTTCAATACATTTGTAAACATATTAGTTTTAATAACTAATTTCTAATAACTGATTTCTTTTATCTTTGCCATGATGACAGTAAATAACATTTTACTAGATGTTTTTCAGGATATTAGAATTCAGCGTGCTATTAAAAGGCTTAACTAGGTTAATTAGGAAAGTTAGAGTAATCAGGCAAGTCATTGTATAACAGTGGTTTGTTCTGCAAACAATCGAAAAAAATATTGCTTAATAAGGCTAATAATATTGACCTTTAAATGGTTTTTAAAAATTTTAAATTGCGTTTATTGTAGCCAAAATAGAACAAATAAGACTTTCTTCAGAAGAAGAAATATAGGAAATACTGTGAAAAAATCCTTGCTCTGTTGAACACCATTTGGGAATTATTTAAAAAAGAAAAGAAAGTTCACAGGATGGCTAATAAATTGTGATTTCAACTGTATTTGGTGTAGAGTACGTGTGATTTTCAAGTCACCTTAGGTATTTTATAATTTAGTTACATCAAGGATTATATCTATAATAGAATGATAATAC
Source organism: Danio albolineatus (assembly GCA_903798035.1). Lineage (NCBI taxonomy): Eukaryota > Metazoa > Chordata > Actinopteri > Cypriniformes > Danionidae > Danio > Danio albolineatus. Next base: position 388,113 of record CAIGQQ010002477.1, read on the forward strand.
ACATTTCATCATTTTATAGAATGGTAAAGTGCTTATATGAGTGTATAGAATGCACTAAAACAGTATTTCTGCTTCACTTGTCATATGAAGTCACATCAGTCCATAGAACTTGAGGGACACAAGCGGTACGTTTTTTCAGTATATTTAATCATTTTTAGTTTGGTCTAAATCTCAATTCATTAAAAAAAAACTATATATCATGCACATTTATCATAGTTAAAAAGTGGGGTGACAGTTAAAAGCATAATTCATACTGTAAGTCCAATATATATATATATATAAGTCCAATATATATATATATATATAAATAAAACATTAAAATGTGCATATAGTTAAATAAATATATAGTTTTTCACAAAAATTTTCTTGTGTTAATTTGTTGTGCTAAAAGCATTTTCACCTCTTTTAAGTATTCTTATAATTGTTCCTTTTGTATGCAGTAGTGTCATTCGCTGGGAAAGAGATAAAATTATTTGAAGATGATGAAAAATTCATAAAAATATATATATTTTTTTAGATTTCTAAAGTTATTGTAATACTATTGTTAACTGTGAAATAATTTGCACATTTGTTTTGCACAAGTCTTTGCCATTTAGAGGTGTAGGTCTGTTTTTGAACAAATAAAACAAAATAAATGGTGAATAAAATTTATTTTATAACTAATTATAGTTAGAATTTTGCAATTATCTATTTATTTATTTATTTGTATTTATTTTAATTTGCAGTAAAGTCCTCTAACTAAAATAACGACAAAGTTCAGGAAAAAAATATTTGAATTAAAAACCAGGGTGTTTATGATTATAATAATATAATAACATGAAAACATGTAGCACTTTGAAATATTAAAAAACACAAGATTTGTTTGACAAAGCAAAAACAATTGTATGCCAGTGACAAGAAGCATCTTAGTATTCTAAAATAGGTGTCACATTTACTTTAAGAATAAAGTGGATACAGGGATGAAACCTTATGCTGAAGAGCCATACCAGAAAACACGAGCCATTGAATCAACTCTTACTCTGCGATTGCACACCTTGCTGCCAGTGACCAGACCGTGTACACAGATAACCTGGCCTTCAGCGTGATTGAATAGCCTGAGGAGGAAGAACAATCTGGAGATTCTCCTGTGGATGTTTCAGTCAAAACTGTGTTTGCAACTCAAGCTTATCGTCACAGCCTTGGGATACAGACACTTACTGCGTCATCTCAGCCATGCAAATGATAGCAAGGACTGTGACGGAAATCTGAAGGCCCAGGAGAACGTTTCCTTGAGGACGTTTCCCTCTGTAATAAAGAAGTTCCTCCAGATGAGAGTGACTGACTGAGCCTGGAAGACACAAACCATGCACACAATGATTGCCATTGACCGAGAGGATGGAGTGAGCAGCTGTGTACGAGGAACAGTGACAACAGTCATGAATACACTGGATCTCATATGAGCGTCCAGATTCAGTAGACTGGTGAGATCATTGCTTCAAGGCAACTTTGAGGCATCAAGGCATGCTGGGGAAACGAAACCACACATGTCAAAGTTGATTATTTGTGGTGTACAGTGAAGGTTTTTGGCTAAAATGCTAAATGTGGTTCACAGTTTAGCTAATTTTGTGAAAGAATCAACTTGGTCATTTATTTTATTTTATTTATTTTATTTTCTCTTATTTTATTATATTTGATGATAATTTTTTATTGCATATATTATTAATAATTGTATTCTTTTTATATAGATTTTAAAAGTTTTAAATGATATTTCACTTGTTTGCTTTTTATAAATTATTTAATTTTATTTTTTTGTAAAGTACTTGTCTTGATTTAAGTAATTTATTTGAAATATTTTAAATAATAAATATATACTTTATAATGCAATAATAATAATAATAATAATAATAATAATAATAATAATAATAATAGCATTAAAATATATTTTTAATAATAATAATAACTTATTATTATTGTTATTATTATTATTATTATTCATTGTAGTAGTAGCAGTAGTGGTAAAGTACAAAATACAATATTAGTTATATATTAAGCCGATGTAGAATATTCTTTCTTATGAATGGCCAGTTACAGTACATCAAACTAAAATAAATATCTGTTAAAAACATTGACAGCAATAGCATGTAAAACATGGGTGAATTGAGTGAATAGTTCTTCCATAGAAGCACCCAAAATATCAAGCTGGTGTTTTGTAAGAGAGAAGTTTGTGTGGCCTGGTGTTTGACAGATGGAGGGTGACAACAGATGAGGTTTTGTACACAGCATTGATAGAGACACTGTTTCCAGAGGGATGTTCATCAGACAGAAATCAGTCTTGAAACACACACAGAAAGCAGCCAGTCGGAGGGTGGACACATTTATGAAGGCAGACACTATAAATCCTGTCCTTTCATTGGCAGCCCATAAATATTATTACCCATGGTGTAAAATGGCTTTGGAATTGGCCATAGTCTGTGTGTACACACTTTGTATGCATGGTTTGATGGCATAAATCTAGCACGGTGCCTCATAATGCTTGAAGGATGACTGAGGAATGGATATTATGAGGTTGGTACGTGCAGCCACTCTCTCAATTGATTCGTTCAAAACTCTGATTCATTCAGGACCAAAACAAATTACTCGTTTTATGAGTGAATGACTAAATGTTTCGCGGAACTGAATCCTTAACAACACTGACTTCTTTAGGACCAAAACACATTACTCCCTGTATTAGATTATTCCTACTTTAATACTATTTAGCAGCCAAAAAAGTATGAGTTGGATGTATTGTTTAAATTCTGCAGAGATAGCTTGCATTGCACTATGATGATAAAAAAAGAATTCACACTTAAAACTAAAACTATTGAATGAATTTATTGAGTTAAACTGTGACACTTAATTTGATGTGAATTCAATGTGTAGCAGCAGTTTGCAATCTGACAATAAAATCCGCAACTAGATTTTAAATTGGAAAAATAAACAAAGTTTTTTGAATAACATACAATCAAAATGCAATTTTTAATATATTTTATTATTCTTTTAAAATATACTGTGAAATAATTTTATTTTTGAATACTACTCTTTGTATTATTACTGTTACTGCTATAATTTTTTATTATTATTTGTCATTTGTTTGCTTTAATGGGCCACACTACATACTGGGCGAGCACCTAATCATATGTATATATATATAATATATTCATTCATTTTCTTTTTGGCTTGTCTCTTTATTAATTTGGGGTCGCCACAGCGGATTGAACCGCCGAGTTATCCAGCATATGTTTTACCCAGCTGATGCTTTTCCAGCTGCAACCCATCACTGGGAAACATCCATACACACTCATTCACACACATACACTATGGACAGTTTTAGCTTACCCAGTTCACCTATACCACATGTCTTTGGACTTGTGGGGGAAACCGGAGCACCCCCAGACGAAACCCACATGGAGAGAACATGCAAACTCCATGTAGAAATGCCAGCTGACTCAGCCGAGGCTCGAACTAGCGACCTTCTTGCTGTGAGGTGACATCGCTACCTACTGCACCTATATAGGGCGACGCTGTGGACGCTTAAGATATAAAGTATTATCTTATTCTGCATCCCTATTTCTAGCAAAAGCCTAAACCCCTACCTCACTAACTATTAATAAACAGCTAATCAGTAGTTTAATAAGCTAGTAGTGTTAGTTTATTGTTTGTTAATACCGTGCACTGTGACCTCAACTAAAGTGTTACCATATTTTTGGTACAATTCTCATTATTAGCAAACCATTAATTGAGCATTTTAACTCCATAATCCACTTTTTTGCTGCTTATTAATAGTTAGTAAGGTAGAGTAGTAGTTGGGTTTAGATATTGGGTAGGATTAGGCATGGAGAATAAGATCATACTTTAAAAGCAGTAATTGCTGTAACAACAAATATCCTAGTAATAGGGAGGTAATAAGCCAGTAGTTGGTGGAATTGGAATAAGTGGAGTTGGTACTTAAACTAATGTTTTACCCTATTTTTTTAACCTTAGCTGACCTTCATTTCTCTTGCATACACATTAACACAACCTTGAGGACCTGACATGACTCGCCCTCATGCTTCGCTTCCTTCATCCTGTTCTTTTTAGGCACCAAACACTCCAATCAATGGTATTGATCATCCCTCGGCAGACTCGACCTGTCTGAAGAATCTATCTTCAGGTGTCAGCGGAGAAAAATTTATGAACTTTAAATCTACTTCAGTGCTCACACACTGATCATTTGAGCGCTGCTAGATTGTACCGCTCTGTCATGAACTGGAATAATATATCTTAACTAGATTCTTATCTAGAATAACTGACACAAAATCACTGCAGACACTGAATTCTCGACAGAGGACTGTATCATACAGATCTGACATGTGAAAGGCATGTATATTATTACAAATGTTTACGTGTAATGATGAATAATATAAATAGTGAAGCATGCAGTGCGATCCTTTCAGAAATTGACTTTTTAGAAGTAAACTTTGCTGTCACTCTGTTTGCTTGTCTTTATGGCTTGACACTTTTGTTGTTCTTATCAATGGCCTTTCCTCTGGTCTGCATGCTCTCTATTGATCAGACTGACAGAAAAATGGTCAGTATCGGGCACCAGATCTCTTTTAATTCCACTGCACTGCGGTGCATTTGTTTAAACTGACAAATTGTTTGTGTGTTTATTTTGTCTTTAAATTAATTTTATCTGACAGGTCGAAGCCACTGGGACAAGGGCTAGAAGTGTAACAGATTACAAAGTTGACCCTTCTGCTGTCTCAATCAATGGTGTCCAATCGGACAATGGAACTTTGGTGTTTTCACAGACATATTCAATGTTGATTCATAGTCTCTGCATTGATTTACAAAAAGGTCAGTGTTCTTCACAGATGACAATTCTTTCAATAGTATAATCCCTTGCTTTATAACAGATGACTTTGACTTTGCAATCGTCCTTTTCCCTAATCTCCTTCATTCACAGTCGGATATAAAATGTTCACTGACCAAGCGTTGCTGGATACTGCCTTTCTAGCATTTAACTTATCCTCTTTGTTGTTGTTGTTATTATTATTATTATTATTATTATTATTATTATTATTATTATTATTATTATTATTATTATTATTATTATTATTATTATTATTATTATGGCGCCACGGTGGCCTAGTGGGTAGCACGATCGCCTCACAGCAAGAAGGTCGCTGGTTCGAGCCTTGGCTGGGCCAGTTGGCATTTCTGTGTGGAGTTTGCATGTTCTCCCCGTGGTTGTGTGGGTTTCCTCCGGGTGCTCCAGTTTCCCCCACAGTCCAAAGACTTGCGGTACAGGTGAATTGGGTGAGCTAAATTGTCCATAGTGTGTGTTTGTGAGTGAGTGTGTATGGATGTTTCCCAGAGATGGGTTGCAGCTGGAAGGGTATCTGCTGCGTAAAACAAATGCTGGATGAGTTGGCGGTTCATTCCGCTGTGGCGACCCCAGATTAATAAAGGGACTAAGCCGAAAAGAAAATGAATGAATGAATGAATGAATTATTATTAGTAGTATTAGTATTAGTATTAGTATTATTATTAGTAGTAGTATTATAACATAGTTATTAAAACTTTAAAATGCTCTGTAATACTTTATTTTAAGGTGTCTTTGTTCCATGTGTTTACATGTATATGTAATAATTAATTTTACTCTGTAGTTGATGAATAGTTACATTGTAACAAGGACTTCTTAACATAGTGTAACCTTTAAAAAAGTCAACTATTACATTTAAATGCTGCTTAAAACATTACTACATATAGCTAGTCTTCAAAATGTTATGAAAGATTTTCATACTGTACTTTAAAATATAATGCTGACTTCTCTCACATTATTTGACAAATAAAAGGTATATAATTGAAAAGTCTGTAAAATGATGACCGAATGTAATGTAATATTCATTCATTCATTCAGTTTCTTTTCGGCTTAGTCCCTTCATCAATCCGGGGTCGCCACAGCGGAATGAACCGCCAACTTATCCGGCATTTGTTTTACGCAGCGGATGCCCTTCCAGCCACAACCCATGTCTGGGAAACACATCCATACATTCTCATTCGCACACATACACTATGGACAATTTAGCTTACCAAATTCACCTGTACCGCATGTCTTTGGACTGTGGGGGAAACCGGAGCACCCGGAGGAAACCCACGCAACCACGGGGAGAACATGCAAACTCCACACAGAAATGCCAACTGGCCCAACCGGGACCTGCCCCAACCGGGGATCGAACCAGCGACCTTCTTGCTGTGAGGCGAACGTGCTACTCACGCGCCACCGTGGCGCCCTAATGTGTTAATATATATAATATAAAAGAATTTATTTGCGGAATCATGCATTGCATTGTTTTGTTTTAATAGATTGTATTTTCTATGAAAAATGTGCTGGTATTTCAGTATATCACATATTTATTATTATATTTTTATTATTATATTTAGTTCTTATTCAACAATGCAACATGAAAGATGCTAAAAGTCATTAATTGTCAACTTGCTGCATCCCTAAACATAATAGACACAGTTTTTGTGCATATAGAGACTAGAAGGGTCAGCACAGCTTGAACATTCATCATGATTATACCAAAGACGTGTATATTGATTATTGGTCGTTTAAGATTGATCCCTCAGTTTGCTTGAATTTAAATGTGCTGAAATCTATCCATTGTTTAGCCCATTGTATGCAAAACATGCACAAGGCCATGCGTACTCATTAAGATGTTGTCTACAAACTTTCTACTCTCTTAAACTATTAACTTGTTTAAATTGGATAATTGGGAAGAATCGACCTATTGGATGACCAGACCATCTTTGCTTTCCCTAAGTAATTATATGTTGAACACTCAATTCTTAACATTAAGCCAAACCACCATCTGAAAAAAGTTTATTAGATTTTCTTTCCCAAATGTTTAATGCGTGTTTAATGCAACAATCAAGCAAAACATTGGAAGGAATGAATAAAATCAAATTCATCTAAGATCTGAGTTTAGTTCTGGAACAAATGCAAGACATATTGTATAAGATAGGAATGAACAGTTAGCATTATTTTACATGTATTTCATATCAAATGTATAGTTGATTCAGTTTATTAACCCATTATTAGCTTTGTTGAACAACTCAATTCCAACACAGTTTGAGCAAACAATTTAAATGTGTACAGCTAACTATGTGGAAACACTTAAGGTAACTTACTTGAGGTCATAAAACAAGTGTTAAATAAAAGTCGTGGAAAATATGTAACATTTGGAGTCTTTCAGGACCAGGATTGTGGTCCACTGCAGGATGGGTGGAATATACATGCAGTACTATATATTACTGCAGGTGGCGCTGTGGTGCAGTGTTTTGAGAGCTTTGCCCTGCGAAATTTTGCAGTGAATCAAGCGTGCCATTATGATGCCAGCCAGCATTTTCCATATGCACCAAAAGTTTGTCAGATTGTTAGATATGAAAGTAGCCTAATTCATCCAGTTAAAGTCATGTAAAGCTGTATTACTCCATGTTTAAATCTGCAATGTGATTTATAAACATTTATAATATGTTATTGCAACTCCAAGAGAGGATGCAAATGTCATCCTACTGAACTGAATAACAGTTGACAGGTTCTTTTGAGTTAATTGTTTAATAAAATTGACGGCTTATTTGAATTTTGTTATATTTGCAGTTTGGTTAATCTCTGATGAACAGAATAATGAGCGTAAAATAGTAATAAACTAATCTCCCGAATTAATGTTTGTTTTACATCCTAATCTCCAATTGATCTTGCAGATTATTCAAATCCGTAGGCTAGATGTTTTGTCCCGACTTTTTCATTTCACCCAAATCCGTTCCACGCTGTAATGCATGCATTATAGGCGCATTTAAAAGACATCGGGGTGCAGCATATGCCTCATTCATGCCAGCCGCGCGCGCTGATTGCAGCCAATGAGATTTTACAATTAGCCCAATCAGCGGCCAGATTCGGGATGTCACTGCGGGCGAGTCAGGAGGGTTTGTAAAACAAGACAGTCGCTGCGTCTCAGCAGAAAGCCACTGACTCACGCCTCTCCTCTGGTATACTTGGGAGTCAGCCGCGAACCAGTAAACTCCAAAACGGTCGCTGTGACTGCTGCGCACACGGCGCGCTCGTTCCCTCAGCTGCGCACGGAATTCCGGTTGGCGTTTTAACGCGCTTTAAATTCTGACAACCAGCGCGTCATGATGGAAACTATAGCGCGAGCGGCAGTTTTAACGGTCACCAGCGCATCAGTTTAGTCGGGATTGGGATTCTGCAGCTCGTCTGTCTTATTTTCCTGGGGAAATTAAACGCAGTGGATTTTTTTCGCAGTGCCGAGACGCACAGAATCGAGTGTTTTAAAACGGCGTCTGGCTGTATTTGTGGAGTAAGAGAGTTGGGATTCCTGTGAAGGTGCCCATCATCCGCAGTGTGAGCGCGACTGCGGCGGTGAGGTGAAATCCGCAGCGAGAACAGGTAAGCGCTTGACACGGGACGACCGTTTAACGGGATTGGTGTTTCACATCTTGAACTTGTTATTTAACGGAATAACAGCTGGGAAAGGGTTTTCGAGCAGGTAAGCGAGGCGTGTTACCTGCTGTAGTATAAGGGCGTGCTGTGAGGAGGGCAATGCACCATCCGCACCCGTCCGTTACAAGATTTTGCTCTTTGGAGCTTTTCAAAATCGGAAATAACATATCATGATGCTTTTCTTTATATTTCTTTATTAAATATGTAATTCTTAATGGAAAGCACACAAGCACACAGACTGTCAACGACTCTTAAAGGGGTAGTTCATCGAAAATGATAATTCTGTCATCGCTTGCTCAACATCATGTTTATCCAGACATGTTTTACTTTCTGGTTAGCAGATGTTGAACATAATGGTATCATTCGGCACCGTTCACTTTCATTTTATGAGGGCTAAGGCAGTTTGTCCCAAATATTGTGTCCAAGATCTATTGTGTTTCACGGAAGAAAGTCATATATGTTCGGAACAACACGAGGTTCAGCATCTTGACAGATTTTTCATTTTGGCTGGAGTATACCTTTAAGACCTAACGCATTTACATCGTTGTTTGGTTTGTGTCACTGTGCAAGACTTGAGACGTGAATTATTACAAAAGTGGAGCTGACGCAGTTAACGATTTTCATTATTTTACGCACGTTTCTGCGCGAAAGCAGTATTTTGTAAGGACTTGGCCAGCGATGAAACGTCACAAAATGATGCGCTAGTCTGGGACTGTCTTTAGCAAGGAATAAAAAAGTCCCGTTATTGGCGCGCGGTGCGTTAACTCGAGAGCGCAAAGTTGTTCTGAGATCCGCGTGCGTGAGCGGTGCCTTTCCGCGCGCGCTTTACCTGACGGCACTGGGCGGAGAATGAGCAAACCATGAAAGATTTTACAACTAGTATTTTTGCCTATTGCGCTGCTATTTCCTGAGACCTCGTGTGTCACACTGCTTCTCTGGCAGACTTTGGCTTCCCATTTAGTCTTTTTATAATAGGATCACCAATGCGCTGTATAGGGTCCGTAATGCGCTTTCGTGTTGGTGCGTTTAGGGCGTTATCTTATCTTATCTTATCTTATCTTTTCTAATCTTATCTTATCTTATCTTATCTTATCTTATCTTATCTATCTATCTATCTATCTATCTATCTATCTATCTATCTATCTATCTATAACATTGTTTTTACTTGTCATAAATGGGAACAATGTTTGTGATTATAAATGGATCACAAATTTCCTCTAATTTCCATGTGAATTCAGGGGCAGCTGCAGTATGTCAAAACTTGTTCTCCGAGGAGTCCGCTGTCCTTTTGAGCCATTGTCTCAAAGTAACACATCTGCAAACCCTTTTGACCGCCTCAATGCAGCATAGATCAGCTGAGGACAAATCTAATAACGCGTCTTTCTGATGCTCAGTTCGGACACGTCACCAGTCCTGTGCCCTGACAGATGTGTAAATGAGCATCATCTCAGTTAATGCATCTGTTTGCAAACTCTCTAATTGCCAGATTCTCATTGACTTCAACTCATTTTGTCATGCTTCTCTTTTGTCGGCTGAGGGTGTGAGTCTATGGGGTTTGTTCGGCAATCTAAAGTAATGAGAGGAGTTCACACGCTTGTGGTGAGTGTTTTCAGTAAGGAATACATTCATAGTGGGACTTTACACTCTGTATTCGGAGGTTTCCGTGTATGAATTATGAATTCATGAAGATTGTGTTAATGAAGTATTTTCGCTTTTGTGAGCAGAGTGAAACCTGTTCCCTTTAGAGGCTGATAAGACAGGGCTTTTGTGCTTTGAATAGAGGATTGTTTCTGCATGTGGGCAATTGTGACTTGCCTTTCAATAGCATACAGTACAGCTGCAGGTGAATAACAGTGTAATGGAGTGACATGGCTGTTTTCTTTTTCATCCGTTTATTAAAAGTGTAGGTGAAGATGAATGTGTTAACACTCTGTGCAGTCAGAGTGCCCCTGAGTTTCAAGGAGAAACAGCAAGTACCATTAGACTGTGATAAAACACAAAACTTAATCATTTCAGCCCGTTCCAGCCTTGAATGCGTGACAGTCTGCTTGTCTCTCTGCCTCCTGAGAGCTTTCAGAGACTTTAAACACAGTGCTATCAGCAAGGATGAATATAATGTTGACATTTTTCAAAGTCTTTAACTTCTTCAGTGAGAGATTGGAGATTGAATGGAATGTACAGAATGAAAACATTATTCATTTATACGAGAGCAAGATGCCTGATTAAAATATTAGAAATGACATTGCTATTAGAATGGGCCAACTGGATTGAGCTGATGTGTAGTGTGGAGGAGTGTGTGTGTTTGTGTTCACATGCACTACACAGCGCAGCTGACGTGAGGGTGAATGACTGGTTTGGGAACTGCTGAATGACTCAAGACTTGCCCCCTCTTTTTCTGATAGGTTGCTTATTTTCTGTACCAGCCAATCAGATTTAGCCTTTGTATCCTCCATTAGAAAATAGAATAGGATTTGAGTTTTGCAATTGCCATGTGTATATTTTGGGTTGATAACTGATACAGACCGTATATACTGAATAATCTTGGGTCGAATTTTATTTGAAATGAATAATTTTCAAAATGAAAATTTACATTCTTTTTTTTCCCAAGCTTAAAAAAAATGGTTGAAAGTTTTTGCATTGTCTTACCTTTTGTTTTGTTTTTGCCATAAAATAAAAATTTCTCAATCTCATTTTGCAACTGCTTGTAGGAATTTGCAGTGGCTGCATGGAAGTCTTGTTAATTCACAAGAGGACAAAGCATCAGAACAGCAGTGCAATGCTCCCAATGGCTAAACTAAATAAATTCCATGGGTGATGTCAACATCACATTTTGTTTATGAGTTTTATACAATTTTTATTATGTAAAATGTGTTACAGAGCATGCCTTGGGTTGCCATTGGGTATCTTTACCTTAACCCAATTAGGAGGTCACTTTAAAAGCTAACTTTATGAAACTGGTCTGAAACTGCATGGGTTTTGACTAAAGAACATCTTGGTAAAACACAACAGCCAACAGAGTCTAAGAGGAAGAAAAATCTATTTTTGTAATCTTGTTGTACTTAATGAGACTCTGCTTGACTTTCCCTCTACTGGCATGTTGAAAGTGTGTGAGTGTGTATGTGTGTTGGGATAAACAAACCATATACCTAAACCTTCTGTTATGATAGGGTTACTACAACAGCCTTTCCAACTTGCCCTTGTACTGTTTTTGTTACCTTATCAACAAACACATGTTTTACGTGTTTAACGTGCAGTTTCTTTGGAAATGTGTACCTGGAAAGTGTCTTTATGCATTGGAAAAAACAAGGTTTATTTGTGCAGTAAATATTTGTGTTAGGAACGTGGAAAGATGTGTTTCTTATTGCAGATCTGCATATGCACATCTGCTCTTGTTATGTGCAGTTCTGTGCGTGACTGGATGGGATTGTCTGTAGGTAAATGTGTGAATTGCGAGTGACAGTTCTGTCTGCTTGTGACATCTTAAGAATAGACTCCTGCTGCGCGTCCCCCATGTCCCACCGTGTGTGCGTGCTGGTGTGTACGTGAGCCCATGTGTCTGTCTGGATAATGAGGAGAGAGTGATTTCCGCCAGTGAGAAACTCTGCTTTCTATCACCACTATAGCACACGTGAGTCCTATTACAAAACCACAGGTTGTTCATCTTTGTGTGTGTCTATATATACAATTATTTCTGTATATAATTTCTGTTTAGAACAACTTAAGACTTGTGTTTACGGTATGTTTCAGCTGAAAGCATGTCTAATTTTCACTAGCACTTCGTTTGTGAGATGCAGATAATCTAGAAAGGGAAATATATTAGGAGTTGGCTTTGGATTTGACATTTATGTGGTGTTATTAGAACAAGTGTTTAAAGTTCAGTATTAGACTACACACACATGCCTTGTGACCTTATTTGCCAAAAATGGGCTAGTAGTGGGCAAAGGTTGCCTTGTTCATGTTTTTTAAAGGGATAGTTCACCCAGAGATGAAACATTCATTTGACCATTCACTTGTTTTTGAGTTGACTATTTGAGTTTCTTGCTTCTTTTGAACACAAATTAGCATATTTTAAGAAATACTGTTAGTTAGCATCTTTTTATTTCCATAGTAATTTATTTTTCTGCTATTGAAGTCAATGGGTGCCAGCATTCATCAAAATGCATAACTTTGTGCTCAACAATGCTTTAAGTATTTGGATTTCAATGAGAGTTTCTGAAAATCTAAAGTAAGTTTGATTAATTCATTCTTCATTCTGTTTATGATGCTGATACAATGTAGTCACAGCAAAGTTCATTGAGTAGATTGTTTTAAAGGAATCATGTTTCCAGTGGTGTCTTTATCCATTTAACATCTAATCTCATATCGATTTTCAAAAATATGTCTTAATACACACCCAACCAATGCAGTTAAACTGTTTAGCAGAGGGAATTTTGCTATGTGCTGCAATACTTTGTCATTGTGAACAGGGTAGGTTGTTCCAAATTTGGAACTTTTTGCTACGTTGAACTTGGTGAGATGACCTCAGTGTTGTTTCAGTGATATACCTGAGGAAAGTGTTTCTGGTACAGATCTTCCTAGGAGTCAGGTCAGGAGGATTACATTGGAAACATCCTCTGTGTCGGCTTTTATATTTGCCTCTGCTAAGCCATGCGTGACAAGTAATAAATTAGTTTTGTTTCAGATGTATGAAATGATTTGAAAGCTGCAGACAGGCATATGTATCCTATTTCTTTTGTAGGTGAACTAACTGTTTGAAACATCCACACTAAGTCTTGGTTTTACAGCGGCATCAGATGTGTGCCTGTTTTAAAACTTGAACAGGGTAAGAAAAGATGAAAAGCAATAGGGAGTGTCATAGTAGTGTGGTCTCCACAGTATTTCTGTGTTGTGTATCCCATTTTTCCTGTTGGGTTTTATATTGAACTTGAAGACTTTAGTATGTCTGATTTTGCAATGTGACATTTGTCTCTGTTCTGTTAGGACATCCTATTTTACCTCTTTTGAAGTACAATTGTGTTCCTGACCCTTCAGGCAAATGTACTTTTGATTTGAGGTGAGTCAGGATCTGTTTAGCATTTGTCTGGGACTTAGACTATGGTACAATTCTCTTTTACATTTGTACATTCTGAGTTGCCAAGCTAAGGTTTAATTCACACTGACAGTAAGCAATGGACTAGATAAACCAACATGTTTTTCGCTTGCTTGATTTTGTCAAGCACAGGTGCATTCATTCAACAAACTGCAACCATGTTGTGAATGTCTGTACTATATAACAGATGCACTGAAGCTTAGCAGTGTGTGTGTGTGTACAGTATATGCTGTTGCCTTCACATATATGCTCTTTGAATGTGGGTTGTTTCTGTGTTGTGTGCATTAGGCATCTCCGTTGTATCCGTAAGCTTCAGTCCCTCTGCCACCCACTCACACATCTATAAGTGTTCCCATGGAAACATGACTTTTTAGCTCCATTATCCCTCTTAATGTTTCTCTCCACACAGATGTACACATACAAATCACAACAGCGGTGTGGGCTAGAGGGCGCCACCGAGTCTGTGACGCTGTCATCATGAGCATTGATAAAAATTCCAGGGAAACGATCAAACCTGTTCCATAAATCAGCATGGTTCATTGAATATTGACTGCTGAATGCTGAGTTGAGTATTAAGCCTTATTATTACGGATGTTTTTCAGGATTATGAATGGTGCCGTATCATTTCAGCAATGCAGACAAGGAATTATGTAGACAGCAGTGTTTTGTGCCCTTGCCATCTTGTCTTTTTCCTGCGCCTTCAAGATAAGGGTTTTCAAGGCCACATTGGACGCGCTTCACAAGTTATTATATGTGGCGTGGCTAACATTGAATGAAGGTGATATTAGAATCTTGTCAGGGCGATTCATGTCACTGCAGTGCTATGGGACAGAACATCCTCTTATAGTAAGAAAGGAAGGTAAACATGGTAAACGCACATGGTTATTTCTACTTTTCCAGTGTCACTGTGATTTAGCTTCTTGGGAATGGTCATGCACTCTCACCCAGAGCCCTCGGATTCTCCCGCACAAGTAATGCGATGCAGTTAAGCATGTAGAAAATCAAACTAAACAGCCTGACCAACTGCGGAGAAGGAAAGAAAAGAGGAATGGATTACGTTTCCTTCATCCCAAACCACAGGAGCCCCTGCTGAAAGGACTCGAAAGCAGCCTTCCGTGTTTACGCCAAGGGCTCTGACAAACAGAGCGAGGGAGGAAGGTAAATAGAAAACAGAATGGAGTGCCATCTTCCTGTCCCGACTCCTGCACGCAGATGAGGTGGAGAAGAGCGCTGGCATCAGGCCATGTGCTGAAAGCTGGTCGCGGCGGCACCCGCAGCTTGTTCAATGAGAAAGTTGTGGCTAAAAGTTCAGGAAATGATTCAGCCGGCAACCGCGGATCGAATTTACATTTGATTTGTATAAAATGCATATTGATGAGGCTCATCTGCATATGTTTTTGTAGCCACTTGTGCCGCTCGAGTGGTGTGTAATCTACCAGCGGTGGACAATAGCTCATCTGTCTTGCGGATAGAAGTGAGCACATCACGGTCAGCTTTCATCAAAGAGGCTTCTATGTGCGCCTCGTTCTTCATTATCTCTACATATGACACCCATGACGGTTTGCCTCCAGGCTATTGCCAGTGTAACATCTTCACTCATGCTCCATGCATATTGGACCGTCTGTGTTCTCATCCAAAGTCTTTGTCATGTGGTCTTGAATGGTGGCATTGAAAGTCAGTTTGACCGGGAAACTATAGTGGAAGATACGAGCCAATTGCGTTTGCTTTTATAGACTCATTTGCGCCGTAGAACCTTGGAGAGGTAAGGCTTAATGCATTTGTGTTGAAAAGCACCCAACACTCTCTGTTTATTGATGACTCATACACTTTAAATGTAATTCCTCCAAAATGCCTCTAAATGAGTGAGTCATTCTTATCAGTAATTTAACAGCTATGGTTGTCTGAATAATGTGTTATTTGAATAACTTCATAAGACTTGACATAAGCAGATATCGACTTGGCTCACAGCATGATTTCTCAAAAACCAGCTGTAATTATCACAATAGTGCTAATATAAACAGTTCTGAAATACAAAGTAAATCCATTTGTTTTGCATGAGGAGGAGAAATCCAATAAAATTTCCCTGCATGCAAAAATGATCACCTTGTTCTCAAATTCTCTGCTGCTTTATGATTATACCGGCTGACTTTGTGGACTGTTGTGCTGGTTATGTTATTTGATTTGTCTTTTGTTGTTCTAAGCAGCAATATACACAGATGCAGTGCTTTTTATTTCTGCTTTGCTAGAGGCACGCTTTAGTTGCTTTTCTTGTGACCTTTTGGAAAACCGTTTTCATCTCTATTCTCTCTCCCTCTGTCCATTCTTCCCTTTGGTTTCACAGTTAATGTTGAGGCGGTGATTTATCACTTGTGTGAGTCTGTAAGAAAATGGGTTTTCTCCTGGAACAGAGGCGGAGCTGACAGATTCTTTAAAACTGTGCTTTGCAACCTTGCTGCCAATTACAATGTGTTTCCATGCCATTCCAGTGTGTTCAATTGACTTCAGCTGGGCAGTGATTTATTTTAGGCTTTGAATCTGCATGCATCTGCTTTCAGAGTGCTAGATTTAAAGGGTAAAGCTACTGGCTTGGCAATATAGCTGTTTGGGCTTGTTAGAATTCAGCCATCATGTATGAAAGTACATCTAATCTCAAGAAACTAACAAGACAGACTATGCTATATTGTAAGAGGTTACAGTAGGTCTAGTCTTAAAGGCCGATGATGGTACTTTTTAACCATACCTTTATTTATAACAGATGCCCAAACTAGGGCCTGCAGGCCAAAATTGGCCCATAGTAGTCTTTGTTTAGAGATCGTCATTTCAAATTTAATGTAACCTTATATTTGTTTATTTTATTTTTAAGCTACAAAAAAATGCTATCAGAAATTAAATGTTCCAATGTAAATGGTGTAAATTAATCAAATTTAGTTTAAAATGTACATACGACGCATAGAGGACAATGCAGAGACTTTGGTGAGTGACTCAAGGCAAAGACAGATTCTGTTTGACTAGTGTTTTCAGCATTGAACTCTACTGTGTTATAAATGTAATTGTTTTTATTGCCATAGATTCTAATTAAAAAGCTACACTGCATTAGTTAATACGATTCAAAGTAATGTTTTCTGTTTATTTTTTAATAATATGAATTGAATTAGGAAATTACCCAATTTTAATGTAAAATAGTTTGGTATATTTATCTTTGGCCCACAGCTATCAATGATATTTGGTTTTTGGTGCTTCATATGAAAATGTTTGGGCACGCCGATCTAAATAGTTTAATAGTTTTATTAACTATATTCTTCAGTACATATGAATTGTAAAATTATTGGAGAATAGACTTAATCCAAGATCCCACTGAAGGAATCTAATGATGAATATGTTTGTGTGTGGAGAATGGGAGGATATAAGTTGGATTACTAGTGTTGAATCCAGTTGTGTATGAGGACCCAAATCCTAAGATTATTCCACCCCCACCCCCCACCCCCCCCCACCCACCCCCCTTACACACAGACACACACATACACACACACATAAATTAAAAACACAGTTTAACGGTTTATAATAATCAGTCCAAAGCTTGTGATTATCAGGCATTCATGTCTAAGAAGTTAATCTTCCAGGTCCAGTTCATCCAGCACTATTTGAACTGTATTAGATGAGACTGAGTATTAATACTATATATAAACCAGTGCTAGATGTATCATCTGTGCTTTGGCTTGTAGTGCAAGGCACTAACAATGCCAAGGTCATGTAAACCCTGTATTGGAATGTTTGGCAAATTGATAAATGTGAGTGTCTTTTATAACTTTCTCGGTGTTCACTGTTAGATGTGAGATCTTGCTTTTTTCTTTTCTTTCTTTTTTTTTTTTTTTTGCATGCATGCATTTCCTCCATACTTCATTATTCAGTTAGTTTGACTGTGACTATTTGCCCTTAGGCTAGAACAGTTAGTCCATTCACATACAAAGCCTTCATAGAAAGGAAATAGCTGTAGAGAGATTCTGTATTGAAGCTGCTTATCTACTGAGCTAGTGTCATCTAGAAACATTTATTATTAAAAAAACAGCTAAACTCAAGTCAGCTGAAACCTCCTGCAATCTTTCCTTTGGTTGATGATATGTAGCATGCAGTGATGACAGTCAGACCCCACCTCCGGCTGGCCCAGCACACATCAGCACTGTATTACTGACTCTGCTGTGTGGGAAATGAACTTTTATGATCTCTGATTTATTACCTGCATCAGTGGCTCTGAAACGCCCCAGGATTGCTTAGAGGAAAACTGGAGGGAAAAGCCTTCAGTCTGGGTGAGAAATCAAATCTACACCACCGCCCCCCATCTACCACCCTCCACACAAATCACTGCTGCTGCTGCTCACTCACTGTGTGTGTGTGTGTGTGTGTGTGTGTGTGCGTGTGTGTGTGGGTGCGTGTGTGTTTGTGTGTGTGTGTGTGTGTGTGTGTGTGTGTGTGTGTGTGCATGTGTGTGTGTGTGTGTCTGATATTAAGGTGTTTCTGAGTGCTCACAAGTATGCAGTGGTGTGCAAAATGGACAGTTAAAGCATATGTTGTGCATTAGCATGAACTATATATATATATATAAATAGCTTTTATTTATTTATTTATTTTTTAATGTAACAACCTTTTTTTGAACAGCATTTCATTTGTTTGTACATTTTTTGTTGCATGCAGACCTTTTTATTGGCAGTATTTTCACAATGCCCAATCTCACTCTTTTTTCCACATGCATTTCATAAGCTCTTAACTCAGCTAAATTATTTCTTTCTTCTGTAATGCTGTGGATTCAGCAGCAGCAGCACAGCACCGCTCTGAAACTCGGAATATATTTGCACTGGAAGTGGCTAACGTCTTGATTTAAGGTGCTGAACTGTGAATTTGTCTCACAGCAAGTGTTGGGATCATAAATAAGACACCCTCTTAAACACTGAGAGTGACCTCTTATGAATGTCACTGAGAACTAATCAAGTGGTGTAGAAAAGTTCACAGAGCAAGCAGAGGAAAAAAAGAACATAGAAAAACCAGCAGAGGGCACATAAAAGTTTAAATATACAGGTCTAACATGGTGTGAATGACCAAGGATGTTTTTTACTTGGCTCATCTTGTATGAAGAGGTGCAGAGAGAGTCTGGGGGAGTGTGGAACGAGTTGAAACTCATGAAAGTAGACCTTCAGGTGATAGAGGAAAGACCATATTCTGTCTAAAACTCTGTTTCCCTTGTAAAAAAGACTTGTCAGGGGCATCTGGGAGATTGAGAGATGTGCCTGTTTGAGATTGGTTGAACAGCACTTACAAAACATACTGGAAACCCTATTGATAGAATGTTTGAGATTACTAGTATATTTGTGAGGCTAGATAATCTAATAATTGACCAGTTTTGCACATTTTGTATTTTATATATCATATTATTTTAGTCACTGGTTAATAAAATGTATTAGTTGATACTCTTTGAGACTTTACTGTCTGTATGCAGCCGTTCAGTCCAGCTTTGATGGGTATTCACCTTTACAAATTAATTTGGAATGTCAGACAGGCTTTTTAGTGCTCACATCAATGCGTTTCACAGTCATGTGTACATGATAATCTGTCTTATGCTGGGTTGCTTGCATGTCTTTTGTAATCTGGATGAGTGTCTATTGAAGAAAAGAAGGATTTAAAGCCTCTGGAATGAAACAAAATGGCTGCAGTTTTTGTTTGAATGGATAGTTTGCACACTCGTTCATTCACTTTTTTGTCTGTGGGGCATGTTAAAATGATATTTACTGTAAATAACACTTGATTGGAATCAAACACAGTCACTCCACATATTGCTGTGTGCCCTCTGGCTGCCGTCGCATCATCTAAGTGGATGCTGCACACTGGTGGTGGTGTGGAGAGACCCCCTCATGATTGTAAAGTGCTTTGGGTGTATGGCCATACACAATAAATCTGCAATATAAATACACGTCACATTACAGTTTTGATTAAACTAATGATTTGGTCATTTATTTAAATGACCATTTTGGGGTCTGAAAAACCAAAACTTAAGATAATTTTCCATAATACAGCAAAGTTTCAGCTTTTTAATAATTTTGTTGTATATATCCGGAAGATTTCACAACATGAAAAGGTTGAATTTTTTCATTTTTTATTATATTATTGTATTGTTAACATATCCTAAATCACATATAATTTCCTTATCCAATTACAGCCAGGTCATTTTTAGTGCCCACTGCATGGTGGTCTTCCTGAGACATTGGTTAATTGAATACAAGACTCATCTAGTCATAATAATGAATGACAAATGAGACATTTGTTTATATAGTGAGCTCTGCATGGCAGATGGCAACAGGAAGCAGTTTGAAGTGTAACCTAATAACAGGATACTGACAATGAGGATCAGTAGCTCTTCAACAGGCATCTTAACTGTTTCGAAACAACATCTTTATCTGAAGTGATAACATTGTTTGTGTTTTTAACAAGGATTGTCTATGTGTCATTATATGGTTGTTAATATGCGAGTGAATCAGTAAAAGGTGTGTGATGTTTGCCAGTCATTACAGAGGGCTAAAAATATTTTTGCATGTGCCCGCTCACGGCAGAAGGAACCTAACAAACACATTTTCATCTCGGAGTAAGACCATGACTGGTGTGATAAAGGTGTGAGAGTAGAAAAATACATTTGCGCGCAAAAGTTAAAGGGACGTGATTTGTGTATGTGTGTGAGCGAGGGAGAGGAAGATGGATGGAAAGCGTTTGACAGAGTCTGTTTGAACCGAGAGCTGCTGTGGAGGATTACGGTCCCTCTGATCAGAGCGAGCGAGGAAATAGAAAGAAGGAAAATGGGAGAGAGAGTGAGGACAGGCAGATGTCAACATGTCTCTCAGATCCACTGGATTTGTCTGGCCGGCAGTTGGTCTCAATCCATTGCTTTGAAATGCCACAGTTCGGGGAGTTTTGATGAATTCTGTAAATAACTGTGTAAGTTTGATATGTGCAAACATCAAACACCATATCAGTTTATGACAAGTACACAGCATCAAAACCATCATAATATTCTAATTCAAATGAGAATTCAGTGCATTAGTGGTGATAACACTTCATATCAAAAGTTGGAGATAGCGTCATAATATAAATGTACTATATGTACTGTAATTCAATTCTTAAGACTACACATGCAGTAATATGAATCCAGTGACAGTATAACTGATTCAGTAAAGTTAAAAGTAGGTGGCATTATTGCACCTGGTTGGAGAAGGGTATAAATGGAGGTTGGAGGCAGGGTGGGCCTTGAGCTATTTTCTTTCTTGAGCTAGTTTTTATTTATTTAATATCTTGTACATGACACAGAGTTCAATATTGTGGTTTATGAATGTCTACACCACGTTTGCCCTATCCTGTTTGCAGATTTCAGCTCCAATCTTGATCAAACACAACTAAACCAAATAAAGCTGCGGACACACTGGACTTTTCTCCCCATAGACTTCACTGTGTTGGAAAGTTCAAACTTGGTGAACTCTAACCTGCAAAATCACATCACGTGGCTGCGTAAAGCTAATCGAAGATCAAATCAAATTTCTCTGTACATAAATTTAAAATATGGAGCAATTGCTCGCTTTTTAAAATGTCTAATCATCTTGTTTAATCCCACCCCTTTTCGCAGCACCGTACAACAGAATTTTGCATGCTCAAACTCGAGTGTGACTAGGGCATAAGTCAGATCAGAAGGAGCACTTGGTAATTATAGACAAGTGTGTTCGATCAAGATTTCAGCTGAACTCTTTAGGAAGGTAGATCTCCAGGTCTACACCTACTCCAAGTCAAAATCCAACCTCACAGTAGCCTGATGTGTTTTATTAATGTCTACTCCACCTACACCACCTAAACCCAACCTACTTGATGCATAAGTCCCTCCCACTTGGAGGTCACCCAATCTACATGCGATGTAATCCCTTCCACTTTGAGGTCTCCCGGCTGCAGCAAAATCTACTTGGCTGTTTGAGGAAAAAGAGATTTCTTAAAAAGACAGTTTTTGCGTACTTTTGTACAGTTACAAATCCTCTACCCACATCGCTACACTTGTATTTTGAGTATAATTTATTGACCAACAAAGACCATACAGAATGTAAGATTAACATACATGATTGTTTTCAGAATTTCAATTATTAATCATTTTCACAGCTATAACTGTGAAGTAAAAGTCTCATGCAGTTTGACTTTGTTTGAAGTCAGTATTTTTTAAATGACATTAAAAATGAACTGCATTATTATTTTTGTTGCCGCCATAGTGGCGCAATGATTAGCACTGTCGCCTCACAGCAAGAAGGTCGTTGGTTCGAGCCCCGGCTGGGTCATTTGGCAGTTCTGTGTTCCAAAGACATGCCCTAAAATTGAATAAACTAAATTGGCCGTAGTGTATATTGTATGTGTGAATGCAAAAATGTATGGGTGTTTCCCAGTGATGGGTTGCAGCTGGAAGGGCAACTGCTGCGTAAAATATATGCTAAACAAGTTGGTGGTTCATTCCGCTGTGGCGACCCCTGATTAAAAAGGGACTAAGCCGAAAAGAAAATGAATGAATGAATTATTTGTGTTAAATGACCTTTCCATTACTCTCTTTCTTGAGAGCATCAATCCCATTAGATTTTGTTGGGCGTATCCCCTTTGCCTTCATGGAGGGTTATAGATAATTAAAAACCCTTATCTGCTTGTGCTTGGTTTGTAAACACAACTCCTTTTCTTTCTAGCATCCTTCTGTCACCATCTTCCTTCATACCCACATCAGGGATGAATCCCTCCATCTGTCCACAGAGGGATGAGAAGCGCAGGCTGTGCTAATGAAAGTCGAACAGGAGGATGTGTGCATAAGCGGCAGTGTGTATGTGCGGGTGTCAGAGTACGAGATTTTGTGACATGCCGTAATCAAAGTTGAATTGCACTGTTCTGAGATAATGCTCTTAGATCAGGGAGGATAAATTCGGGATTGCTCAGATGCCCTTGGCCCCTGCCTCCTCCCACACGCGTCTGATGAAATTCAAGGTCGAGTGTTTGCAAAGCCTGGAAAGGCTCCAGTCAAACACCCTGGTCTTAGATGAATGTGGTTGCTTATTCTTTGCCCATTGTTTTTTTTTGTTTTTTTTTGGACCATGATCAATTAATTCAGCCAACTGCTCTGTAAGACCTTGACTTGACCTCACTTGACACGTAGATGGCCTGGAGTTTTGTTGTTTTCGAAAAATGCAGAATTATCATGAAAATATAGAGTCTACCACTGCCAGCACCAACTCACCCAACTTGAAGCCAGGATTTAAGCAGCCTGGTGTCATCTCAGTTTGCCATACTGGTGCCCAGTGTGGAGCGTATGGTGTTTGGCAATTGGTGCACATTTTAACCAGAAGGCTATGAATGAAACAGCCTGGAAAGGGAAACATAGGCTTCTTATAACAGATCCAATCTGATATGTCAGAAGACAGTGCATGAATTCAAATGGACTCACACTGATGCTATTTGAAGTTTAAATGGTTTATTTCATGAAGTCAAGGGTGGACTGAAATCAATACACCTGTCTTTTTTTTCTTACAAAAAGAGCTCTTTCCAGCTTTACAGTCCAGTGTGCAGGCACTTTCAAAATGTCTTTCACTCACAGTTGTACAATTTTATTGTTATTGCTGTGTAAGTCTGATTATATGTGCTGGCTTTCTGGAAGCACAATAGGAAATGCATCAAGTGAGACTTGCATTGTCGCAGTTTTATCCTAGAAAGACAAAGAATTGGAATGAGAAGCATGAATATCCAATTATTTATCAAGTGAACACACACACACAGCTTAAACCCTAAATGTGCCATTTCCTCACATTCCCAGAGATGCTGCGTGTGTGTGGTATTAAACATGAATTCATTAGCACTCTTTGATGTGGCTACTCAGCATGTGGTCTCCAGTCCATGTTTGTGTGTGAGTGTGTGTGTGTGTGTGTGTTACAAACATGCTTTCCAAAAGAAGGATTGATTTTCTTTTGGCAGCATGCTGGAGTGTTGGAGTAGCTCTGGCCTGGAGGTCAACTCATGTTCCCTGTTCAAGATACGGGGAATGCTGTATCCTATCCAACTGCCAATGCCCTAAAGCAGCAACCTATGGGAAGATGCTAGAATAATAAACCCCTGTTTTTGGATGACATTGCAGATTAGCTGATCCTAAAGCCCAGTGTTAGATGCCTTTTAAGTATTTTACCACCATGGATTGGCATAGATACTTGCTCCTAACATCCAGCCATGCACAGAAAAGTCTCTTGCAAACCAAACCACAAGTTATTTTAATTAATTAGTTAATTTCTATGCATTACTATTTAAGTATTGTAGGAGGTGTAGCCTAACACATAGTAAACATTCCAAATGTCTACTTTATATGTATGTTTTCTACTCCTCTCTCCATAGTTTCCCAGCTACTACATGTGATTACTTAATGGGAAGGATGTTCAATTATCCTTTGGCTTTTTTTTTTAAGCCATCAAAGAGTCACAATGTGTGTTTTGATTCAGATTTACAATACCACAGTTTCCTTATGAGTGTTTTTGCCTTGACCCACATCTCCGTTCTCTCCTACTTTAAATGTAATCGCTAGTAAATGATACCTGCTGTAGTGTTTTGAAGTGGTTCTTTTCTAGAATTTTCTATCAGAGAACATTATCCCCCACTGCTCAGATTGCACACACTACTATATTTCCAACCATTCCCTTCCATACACCAAAACACAGATGTGGTAGGACCATTCTCGTGCAAAATGGAAAGTGTACCGAACCCTTTATTACTCTCCTATGCCTTTGAGTGGGCTAACACTCCCTCCCTTAGTGCGTCTCTGCTTTCTGTTTCAATGGCTAATCATTACTGTGGAGTCCATACCCTTCAGTCTGTATAACGTCTTAATGCCCACTACAATGGCTAAGCAGTGATTTTCACATCTGCTGTGAACCACAGCAGTTAAGTGCCAGCCTAGTATACCAATGCTAGTATGCTCTGCAGCAAAAAATACATTGTTTATGTTTATACTGTATATAAGCACTCTCCTGTCTATGCTCTATATATTATCATTTGTACTGCTCAACACCACAATCAAAAGTTACTTTTTTAGTGGAGGATAAAGAGCAAACTGTTTTGTGCAGCCTTTAGCAATTGCTTCTAATTAGCCCTGTAGTCCACCATTACTCAAATATTGCAGGCATGACTGTGAGCTCTGCTACTCCTTCAGCTATGTCAGCAGGTGAACTGCGCTATCTGGAAAGATAGGAGAATATCGGCAAAGCATGCAAATAGCATACCAAGGGGAAAATCAATTAGAGGGCCAGAGGTCCGGCTGTGAGGTGGGGCACAGGCAGCAAAACTGTGCCCATCCTAGCTGTTAACTCCTGGGGCAAATGCATTATCCCATTGAGAATGGCATCCATTCATGCCAACTGTGCAAGCTCCCAGAGTGCCCTTTTCCACCTCTCTTTCTTTCTGTAATTACTCATGCACTTTTCAAATGGCTGGAAAACTGTCATGTGGCTTTAACAATTTGTCTACTGAGACCATGCTCTCCCCTCCTCTGTTGAGAATCTTTGGTGGAAGATGCAGTGAATGTGAATTGTGTATTCTCTTTTCATTGCTGTTTAAGTCTAATATACAAATAAAGCGAATATCTTTAATGCTTACACTATTCTGTTCTTTCTGTCTGTGCAGGTACAGAATGTCCCTAACTTCACGAGAAGCCTGAATACTAAAACAAAGCACAGAGTGAGCAGTGGACAGAGACACTCTCCCCCCAAGGAACCAGGACAATGGCTTTCCACAACAGGAGATGGAACTTCACTTTTTCTTGCTGCATTGTTGTCTTGTTGCTTCCCCTTGTGGCTGCAAGGCCACAACAACCTTCAGCTGCATCTAGAGTACAAGAGGAATACAGTACTTTCCGGGTGGAAAACACAGAATGGACCTTTAACCACCTTGCGGTGGACCACAGAAATGGGAATGTGTATCTTGGGGCAGTGAACCGCATCTACAAACTCTCACCTGGACTGGTTATACAGGTGTCGCATCAGACCGGTCCAGATGAGGATAACCGGAACTGCTACCCACCCCGTATAGTGCAGCCTTGTAGCGAACCCCTTACGTTGACTAACAATGTGAATAAGATGCTGCTCATGGACTACCGCGAGAACCGGCTGCTGGCATGCGGCAGCTTGTACCAGGGTATTTGCAAACTCCTCCGTCTGGATGATCTCTTTAAACTTGGAGAGCCCTTTCATAAAAAAGAGCACTACCTCTCTGGCGTCAATGAGAGCGGCTCCGTGTTTGGGGTCATCGTGTCTTATGGTGATGCCTCGCCTGATAAGTTGTTCGTGGCCACAGCTGTTGACGGAAGACCTGAGTACTTCCCAACAATATCCAGTCGTAAGCTCACCCGTAACTCAGAGGAGGATGGGATGTTTGCCTACGTCTTCCACGATGAATTTGTTGCCTCTATGATTAAAATCCCATCGGATACATTCACAGTGGTACCAGACTTTGACATCTATTACGTCTATGGGTTCAGCAGTGGAAATTTTGTGTATTTTCTCACATTGCAACCTGAAATGGGAGGAGGCCCGACTACAGGGTCATCCTCAGCTGGGCGTGAACAGGTGTACACTTCCAAACTAGTTAGACTTTGCAAGGATGACACTGCGTTTAACTCGTATGTTGAGGTTCCTCTTGGTTGCGTTAAGGGTGGGGTTGAGTATCGCCTCCTACAGGCAGCCTACCTGTCCAAAGCAGGAACCATTCTGGCACGTTCGTTGGGCATAGGACCCGATGATGACATCCTTTATGCAGTGTTCTCCAAAGGACAGAAAAGGAGGCCCAAAGAGTCATCTCAGGAGTCCGCTCTCTGTGTGTTCACTCTAAAAGAAATTAACGAAAGAATAAAGGACCGGCTGCAGTCATGCTATAAAGGAGAAGGAACCCTCGATCTGGCCTGGCTCAAAGTGAAAGACATCTCGTGCAGTAGTGCGGTGAGTACATTCAGAATCCGAACACCCCTGCTTACATGTCCTTAGCAGAATGACAGTTACTATAGTAACCAATTAGGATTTAAAATGATTGATGTGAGCAGTGCTGTTACGTTCAGGGTTTGTCATCAAATTGTACACAAATTGAAGATGTTGAAACAAGACCATTCAAGTTTTTACCAGAGCGTAGGGCTAATTTGGGTCGAATAAAGGCACACGTATGAGGTAGTGCCCACTAGCAATACAATACCACTTTTGATAAATTACCACTAGCTGTGCTTATAACAAGCCTTTTGACAACACAGGACAAGGTATCGAAATAAAGTGACATTTTTAATGGTTTCCTAGAAACTGACTGTTATGAAAGCAAAAGCTTGTATTTTAAGCTGTGGGTGCTTGAGCTAAATGAATTGGAGAATTTTTCATTGACGTTATAGTCTGCATTTTAAACCAATGCACGCCGAGGGACAATGGTGTTGGTTTTGTAGTCAGCAGGTCACATTTTTTGGAATGTTTTTTACTTTGTATTTCTCTTCATTTATTTTTCTCAGCAGTGACAACATAATTGCTGCCATTTTGACTACCAACTTATGTCTGGTTCCAAACAAAATAATTCATTTGTTTCAATAGTTTGACACAACTGCTATTTTCTTTAGACTTTTTAAATAAAACACACCTAAACTGTAGAAAATGTACCACACATACCACTGAGTGCTCCATTTAGAAACTTCAGTGCTGGTTGAATTGAACCAGGCTAAGCACTATAGTAAACGAATGAGCTGTTCAGGCATTTACAAGAAATATAGTTTATGACAATGGCATGGTAATTAGTAACTTTGTGGTAAATATAAGTACTATGGTATTTGCCACCACATTGTGGATTTCATACCATACGCAAGTTTTTTTCCTGAAGTGCGGACGATATGTGTGTGAACTGATGTGGCAGTGAACACACTTGAAGACACTGACACACGAGAATAAATGTGAAGCAGACTGTGAGAGAGCCGTGATAAGTCTACGGTTAGAGAGGGAGGAAGACAGGGAGTTATGTTGAGGAATGGTGCCATTTCTGCATGCACTGCAGTATGGCCACTGCAGCATAAATTAAAGAGAGAGCGTCACAGCGAGGAGAGAGAGATGGATGGTCTTGCGTCTCCTCCTCTGGTAACTATGGCTACTAGCTCCTCATTTAAAAGCCAGGCAAGTGTTTGATTGGGGAAGTGAAAAACACAAGTGAGCTCAAACACATTACATCTGAGACTGAGAAATGCTCTGTTACCGCTTAAATTATCCTCTCCGCAAACTGATCTCGGAAACAAATATAAGCACAACCATGCACTTTTACCAGGGTGACTGCTTAAATTATTCTCTCTGCGAATTGTTTTCGGCAAACAAATATAAGCACAACAAAGATTAAAGACAAAGTAAAGTGAATACATAGCCACATATTAGGTACAATTCATTATAATTAATGTATGTTTTGCTTCAAAATTTGGGATTCACAGTAGATTGGTTTTGAGTTTTTAAATACCTGTTTTTAATGTCTTTATTGATATACCATGTATTGGATTTGGGGTTTCATCCCATTTTTTGGTACATTTATACTATTGAGTTTTTGAGTAAAATTTATTATTATTATTAATATTATTATTATCAATAATAGTTGTTCTTATTTATTTACTCACATTTATTTAGACAATTGTATTTGAAATGGTTCTGTTAAATCTCATGGCAAACTGTTTTTGCAAGTAATTAATTATATGTATTATAATAGCTTTACTTAAAATATTATTCTAATGACTTTTGATATATGTTCTAACAAAGACCAATCAAATCATAACAGAATGCCCACTATTTTATAACAGGGATCAAATGAAACCATAGCCTACATTCCCTCTCTGCTGAATATTCTGTTTCATCAGGGAATATGGTACATTTATGGACGTTAAATGCATTATGAATGCTGTTTCATGTTGTCTTTCTCAGTAAGCAGACTACATTAGGTATAAAGCAGCTTCCAAACACCCACAGGCAGAAGGAACATGGGCACGATTGCGCTGACTCACCTATGAATAAAAGCACACGCTCATAGACGGATACATTCAGACGCTCCTGTTTTTCAGTAAAACACCCACAAACACACACACATTCAAAAGCCTCCCAGGGCTAAAAAAGAATGGCATATCTGTCGGGCTGTTCTGTGACTGAAGCTAAACGCTTTTGGGCTGTGGTATTCCTGAATCCTCGCTCAACGGGACCATGTTGACGAGATAAAAAGTTCGGAATGACAGGAGTGAGAAAACGATTTAGAAACCTGCTTTCAGAGTCGGGTAGATGGATGTTTTGCTAATATCTCTAGCGTGATTTTCCAAGAATCACAGTTGTTGGTCTCAGATGGGTTCGTGTTTTCAATAATGTATGAAAAACTCAGTACTGCGGAGTTAAAATATTGCATATCGTCGTTCACAGAGGACGCCAAACATATACAAGTTGCTTTTTACAAACCGAGAATCGAGAAAGAAAAGGAAAATAACGGGAAGCTTTTGGACTTCCCTGATATGAAAGTCTAATTAAGTAAGCAGAGACACACTGTGAGATCAAGCAAACCCCTCTTCATGAATGCGAAGATAACGTTCTCTCAATATTCAGCCCTCTGCAAACGTTACATCAACATGACATGATAGTAATGCAGGTTCGGTGAAGATATGAAAGTGATGTATATCTTAATATCCTCTCTGTGCCCTCTGCCGACGATAAGGATATTATGCTGTGAAGAAAAAAAACATGGCATAATGTAAGCCTGGCTCATATGAGATATATCTCTAGTTCTGTCCAAAATTCAGCTCTTTACTAGCAGTCATCGTCATGGCTCATGTGCAGACAGATGACATGGATGAATAGCTTTTTTATTATTTTAGATGCGTATCGACAATAATATAGAAAACTATATAAATTGTGATTTAATCTTGCTGGGACCTAACAATGAGAATATTTACCATGTTTTTGTATTGTTCAATTTTAACTGAATTGTTTCTTTGTCAACTTGCTTTTCCTTTACTGTAAATGTGCTGAGGAACTTATGATAGACGTCTCATTTTGTGTGTGTGTGTGTGTTTCACATGTGCCATGTTTAAGGCGCTGTGTCAAATTCGACTTTGTAAAATGCAAAGTTGACTGCATTCATCCTTTTTTTTTTTTTTTTTACAGTGATAGGATATCCCAAACTACCATGTTTTTACAGTATAAATGAGTAGATTTAGTATGTGCATGTGCCAAGTGGAAGCTGAAATGTGTTTGCAGAGGCAGCAGCAGTACTCTTCGCTGCTTTGCTGCCTCTTTCAAGCTCTTCGTGGCTCTTTTTCTCTCATGGTGTGTGTTTTTTCCCAATTAATGAACAGATGAGAAGACCTACTGCTCATTAGGGCAGTCAGACTGCATGAAGGGGCACTGTTAATGTCAAACATGATGCGCGCACACACACGCACACACACACACATACATATACACACACAAACTCACAAAAGAAAGGGTGTGCGTTTCACTATGTGAGACAGACTAGCCATCTTCATCAGTTCATTAAAACAGACTTGGACTAAGTCTTTCTAGATGGTGGTAATGAAGTCATCTCTCACATGTACATGGAGGCGTGGCATGTCACACACAATGGTCATGCTGTCACCCTCATTTACAAGAGATTGGGTCTTTTTGAAATATGCAGCTCTGCGTGACAAGATCTTATTTATGTTACATGCCCAGATGCAAATGCAGCCTCTTTATTTATTCATTTATTTTATTTTTTTTATGTACGTTTTAATAAATTTATTAATTTTCTGTTCTTTTGTGTGCATTTTATTTAAATATTGTGTTTACTTTCGTTTTTGCATAGTGTTATTAGTGCTCATTTGTATTTGTGCATGGTTTTTTTTATTTATGTTGTATTATTTATTTATTATTCATTTTGTATTTATGTATCTGTGCATTATTGCTTTACTATATTTGCTTATCTTTTGTTTATTTGTTTTAGTATATTTGTATATATTTTAATTTATTTGTATCTAAATTTAATGTATTTGTTTTTAATTATTTGTATTTGTTTTTAGATTTTTTTTAAACATTTAATATTTTCTATTTATTTTGATTTACTAATCAACGTTTATTGTCATTCATTTGTGCATTTATTTATCTACTTTCTAAAATTGTGCAAATATTTTGTTTGTTTGTGCTCATATGTACAGTTCAGCCAAAATTATTAGCCCTCCTGTGATTTTTTTCTTTTCTTTTTCTAATATTTCCCAAATGATGTTTAACAGAGCAAGAATTTTTTTGGCATTATTTACTATTATATATATATATATATATATATATATATATATATATATATATATATTTATATTGTTTTTTTTTTTTTTTTTTTTTTTTTTTGATTGCTTTAAAAAAGTTGGTGACATGGTGGCTCAGTGGAAAGCACCGTTGCCTTACAGCAATAAGGTCGCTGGTTCGAGTCGCGGATGAGTGAGTTGGCATTTCTGTGTGGAGTTTGCATGTTCTCCCCGTGTTTGCTTAGGTTTCCTCCAGGTGCTCCAAGTGTTTTCCCCACAAGTCCAAAGACATGCGGTATAGGTGAATTGATTAAGCTGAGTTGGTCATAGTGTTTCTGTGTGAAAGAGTGTGTATGGATGTTTCCCAGTACTGGATTTATACAGTGGTCCACTGTGTAAAACATGTGCTGGATAAGTTGGTGGTTCATTCCACTGTGGCGACCGCTAATGAATAAAGGGACTAAGCCGAAGAAAAATGAATTAATAAAAGCAGTTGTTAATTTTTTTTAAAAACATTTTATGGTAATTATTATTAGCCCCCTTAAGGATTTTTTTCAATTGTCTACAGAACAAACCATCGTTATACAGTGATTTGCCCAATTACCCTAACTTGCCTAATTAACTTAGTTAAGCTCTCATGGCAAAGATAAAGGAATCAGTTATTAGAAATTAGTTATTAAAACTATTAGGTGTAGAAATTTGTTGAAAAAATAGTTTTTTTGTGTTACACAGAAATTCGGGAAAAACAATGGGACTAATAATTCAGGAGGGCTTATAATTTTGACTTCAACTGTATGTACATTACATATTTGCATGTGCTGTTTATTTATTTATTCATTTATGTGTGTGGGTAAGTGTGCTTTATTTATTTATTTATTTATTTACGAATCACTCCCTTGTTCCTTCTATTATATAATGTGATGACGCCCCCACCGCCCCTACCCACATTCAAAAAAGTATAATTTCCTCTGCATAGATATGCATTCCGAAGATTTAAAGTCAGGCCCATGTTCTGTTAATCCCAAGTCCAGGGTTCGATAAGTCATGCTTGCAGCTTTACTCCCACAGGGTTACAACTGGCAGCTGTGTGCTGCTATTTAAAGATCAGACACACCGAGGGGGAATCCAAATGCAGAGGCAGAGATCTGAAGCTCGCTCATGACTACTGTAGCTCTGGTTGTGCCAAACATCTCTCAGACTTCCCAAGTGCCTTTGGGCCCAGACAGATGAGTGTTCAGGCCCGAACAAAAGGCATTCTGATGTTTGTTTTTGTTTGTTTATTGTTCTTTTATTTTTAAAGTGCGTTAGATTGATCTGCAATTGACTGGAATCCACAGCCTTAAATAATGCTCCTATTTTGCTAGGCTGAAAAATGTAGCTGTTAGATTGTTTCTTGTGTTCCAAATTGCATTTTGTAATTTATAAACATATATTTTGCCAATAACAATCCTTGTAAGGAAAGAATTCATTTTGAAGTGCTAGTGATAATGCTAACATGCAAGACAGTATCACATAATGAATGTATAACTGTATCCGTGCTGGTGTCTATAGATCATTTTGTGTTGACATCTGACCTATAAAAAAAAATCTGTCTGCACCTATGTCAGCAGAAAGAAAGTGTGAAAATGAGTCTGGCGCAGTAAATTCACCTTTCTCATCTCCTGGAGTGATGTATTCAAGCAAACAAGGGCACGCCAAATGCTAATAGGGTTTTTTTTAATTTATGCCTTTTTTTCCCCTCACAACCTCTGCTCACTTATGGAGCCATTGCGGTCATGGAGATAAGAACATTTTAAATTAAGATTGGTCTCATTATTATTCATAATCATCTCAATTATAAGTCATTAAAATCAGGCTATAGGCTGTTCCCTTACAGCTGTCAGTCTCTCTGCACGCTCATTACATATTATTGCCAAATAATTAGCGCTTTTCACCCTCCAAGACAGCCCTTTTTTTTCCCAGACCTCTTACTATCGAAGTGGCTGTCAGTTCTCGTTAATTTCTTTCTGTTAGCCATACTTATATATTTTTTCTATTAAAATGCACTTGGTAATTATTACGTTGTACTGATGTGGCAGTCATTTTAGACTGACATGCAGCATTATACAAATGTTGTCATAAAAATGTTCCGTTCACTCTCAGCTATCGTTATTCCATGAGTTTTTTTGATCAGTTTGGCTGTGGAAATTGTGCTATACAATCCTTATTTTTTCTCACATTATTGTTTTTAAGTGAATAAAAATAAAAATAAAATTAGACAACAAGCTGGTTTATCACACAGTGATATACAGTATCTAACTTCTTCCTTGTTTTTTTAATTAATAAGGCTTCAGTTCCTTGCCAAGGTTTTCTTTGATGACGCTTTCTTGAAGAACCACTTTATGGGATTGTGTGACATGGTTTTAATCAGTCGCTTGCACAGCGCGCACTGCATTTCCATTCATTAAAGTCGATCTCCAGGCTTATTGGCCTCTGTAATTACATCTCCCATCGTAACTACTGCAGCAAAGGTCATAATCCATCATAAGCTCGTTATCTCCTAATCAGACTAAACTCACTTTACATGTAGATGTGAAAAGGTTATGAGCTCCAGCACTTGTTGAATGTTTCTTGTAGTACGTCAATTTCGTCGTCTTTCCTTTTTTTCTATTGATATTTTGGAACCGTTATAAATCTTACATACGCTGTCAGTGAGAATGCGTACCCAAGCAGACATGGAAACACATTCAAGTAGCAAGCCTGACAGTTGATCTTTCAGAAACATAATAAGAATTATAAACCTTCAGCCTAATTTTTATTAAAGACATGATTTTTTAACACCCTCGAACACATGAAATCAAAAACTGGAGCACAAGACTGTGTGGTTTCTTGCTTAAAAATGTGGATATTTCCCATCTAAACAGTTTCATTGATCCACGAAGTGTGATGTATGCGGTGACATCATTGACAGCTACTCAATGCATTCCTTTTTATTGAGCTTTACTCAGGCACTTCTTATTGATCTGCTGAACTTTGGATAAACAGTTTGCTGACAGTTTGTTTACCTTCAATAGGTTTTGCATATGATTGTTTATATCAGGGTTTGTAGAAGCTTATAGAGTTGTAGATCAAATGTAAGAAACCTTCACGTTTCACCTGCTTTTTAGATACCATCACAGGTTTATGAAAAACCTTCCCTTTAGATGTTTGACACTACTGTACATCTTTACGCCAACGTAGTGGCATAAGATGAGATTTCAGGGTTTGATTTGTATCAGTAACACTCATTTTGATATCTTTGACAGTTTCTTTGAAGCTCTCCGGTTCAGTTGGATGTAGTGATAGCGCACAGCCAATGTTGGATCAAATAATACAGACAAAGTGCTTTCAAATGTAGGCCTTTGCTATGGAAGCATAAGCCTGCAGAATCTCTTTCTTACTGAAGGGGTTCACAGTCATTAAGTCATTAAATGTCATTACGTGCAGACAGTTGTGCGATATTCATCACTCATATCTTTTTATTCTTTCCTAGCGGAGTTCTCTGGTAAAGTCAGCTCTGGGTAGAGGCCAATGCAGGATGGAAACAGAGATTATTAGACCTTTAATTCCTGGAAAACAATTGAGAGTAGAGAGGTGTTGAAGGATGAAGCATGGTAGTTAACTAGACATCCAGCAACCAATTAGTGAATATATTTATTACATATTTTGTATTACTACTGTGAGAATAAGTAGGTATATTGCATATATTGCAGCACAGATAATCTAAATGTAAATGAGAAATTAGCATGTGGGAATTAAATATTTTGTATCTTATGATGCATATATAAACAGTAAAAAATCTGTAATATCTGCAACTTTCTGAATGGAGCAATAAATCATGCCTCATTATTTCAAGATACTACAAAAGGTTTCAATGTTTCTCAGAGCTCTGCTCCATTCAGTTGTGCAACATCTAACTATGCTTTGAACACAATCTTTTCAGGTCTACCTGAAATCAGTCTAATTATATGGGGCTGCCTTAAGACTAGACAATCAGGCAACCCATTGGATAGTTCAATTTATAAATGTGCAATTTTGTGCATCCCCGATAGAGTGCCATTATGTTGCTTCAGAAAGGTTCTTCTCTTTGTTGAGTTGGCGTGATTGTTTATCAGCTGTTCCACCCTGATAGAAACCATTAAGACAAGACTGAGTGTAGAATGCTCCAAATCAAATGCACAACGGACACAAAAAACAACCTCTTAAATGCTGCAGAATTGTGAAAGCACAAGGATTTCCGTGCTCCAAGCTGATTGAGTGTTGATATAATTACGTTGAACATGGAGCTGAGATTTGTGGGAAATAATGTCTTTGTTGCTAACAACAATCCCTGCGTGAGATATTACTTGAGCATGAAAAGGAAAGACTCTGAAAGGGTAATTATATGACTGTGCAGAATTAGCTCTTGAAGAGCCGATTCATCATCTGAATGATGTACACTCGCAGCACTGATCAGGGTTTATTTGCATAAACTGCATTTTGATCAAACCAAGATCTATTAATAGCACATTTAAATATTTTCTCTCTTTCAGCTAACAGCAAAGTGTACAAAAGATGTTTTTGAACTTAAAAGTGTGTAGTTCGCGACCTAGACCTGCACCCGTCTTTCTTTTGCTTCTTGGGCCAGATGCTCTTCAAGGTTGCTCCCCTATGTGCTTCGATTGGACAAAAAGTCTCTGAAAAAAAGCTTGGATTTCACTTGTTGCCTTTCTATCCAGGGACACAGAGACGCCGGCACTAGGAAAGAGAGCTGCCTTTGTATTGCAGGATGTAGCAAGGCAGCGAGTGGTCCGAGTGACCTGATTCTGCTATGCCGTCTCTGGAAACAGTTCAAATGAAAAAAAAAACGGCGCCTGCGCTGTTCCAGAGGCTTTTAGTTGCACTCGTCAGACTATTCCCTCCTCCTTTCTTTCTTCCCTCACTCCTCCTTTACACCTTCAGACGCACAGCGTGAAATTGCCAATAATGCGGCAGCTTGTTCGCAGAGAGTGAGCCAGGAAGACGTAGATAGAGGGAAAGCATAAAAGGCAGAAATGGAGTGTAAAGTAGTAGTGGTGGTTGATGGGCAGCAGGAAGGGCGCCCCCTTGCGCGTACAGGACATCGAGAGTTGTTATTTGCATCAGGATGAGGAGAGTGGAAATGTCATGTTTATGTGGCGAGGTAATGAAAACGTGTCTGCTTCCTGAAAGGGTGACAGACAGGAAGCCTATTTCATTAGATTGCAGCACATAGAGTCTGATTGGCATGTTGTTCACCTTGCCAGAAATATCGTGGCATATGCCAATGAGAAGGCGACGAGACACATGCTCCATCCCCCTCCAGTCAGTGTTACAGGCATATGCGTCGTGCCAGGCGATGCCTGGGCCTTGTGATAAAATATCCGCTATGCCAAAAGACATTAGTCTGTGTCACAACTATGACTGTCATTGTGTTTATTCTTAGCCTAGTTTTCTTTTTCAGTCTTAACCTCGGAGGTGGCAAGTCTTTGTAGCTATTGCTACCAGTCTGCTGTGTTGGGGCTTTACACATTTTGACCCATGTAAGCAAGATGAAGGGTGCTGGAGACCGTGATTGCGGTCGAGTTTTATTTTTATTTGCCTGTGTAAGCAGGTGCACACATACAAGCAGGTTGCTGCTGCCTCAACAACCCGGGATGATTCATGGCCCTTGATATGGACAGGAGACATCTGCAGAAAGACTAACACTGCAGAAAACAGATCTTTCATGTAGCTGCGCCTTTCTAACAAGAGCCGTGCTCTAGAAATGAGCACCATTACTCTGAGCTGGCATGGGCGAGTCGAGCAGCACACAGGCTTGGGCTGACAGCAGAACATTTCTAAAGGTCAGACATCTGCAAAGAAAGAGAAGAAAAAAAAACATATGGAACGTTGAACATTTCCCTGTTCTCTTTCTCTCCCGGTCTCTCCACTCCCTTCTTCATTTCTCTGTTTATTCTTCATTCTGGGTTGTATTGAGTGGACTGAGAATTGAGTGCAGTGTTCGCTATCGATTCAGCCGATCACTCATAAACCGCCATTTTAGAGAGACAGCCCCTGTCTTCCATTTGCTTAATGAAGGGTCTTGTATCTCCTGACCGCTGACAAATA
The DNA here is from genome assembly GCA_903798035.1 of Danio albolineatus. Classification (NCBI taxonomy): domain Eukaryota; kingdom Metazoa; phylum Chordata; class Actinopteri; order Cypriniformes; family Danionidae; genus Danio; species Danio albolineatus. The sequence continues at coordinate 425,184 of CAIGQQ010002477.1, forward strand.
GACATTTGCTATATTGCATAGACCCATCCGGTCACTTGATTGATCGTGTCTCTGTGAGTTTGGTCCAGTGTGTTGCCCTACTAAAGATTTGTCCCTTGGCCTGCGATGGATTTTCAAAACAATGACAGACATCATTAGCCGGGGGGCTGTTGTTATTAAGATAAACACTGCTTCTAGTCTAATTGAACTCTCATCAAGGGAGTATGTACATTATTCCATCGCATACACGAGGAGTCTGGGAGTGATAATGTACATCCAGATGCTTCCTCTCACAACCTGGGTATCGCCCTTCGCCCACTTTGTCACTGGAGACTGTGCTGTGGGTTGATGCCTGGGGGCAAAACATAGCTCAAGCTGTCTCGTTTCATGATCCGACTGAGAGAATATGCCATTAAAACCTGAAATATTAATGCTAATCAAGCAGTTTGAGGCACCTGTTATTCTGCTTTTTCAGTGATGGAAAATAATGGGCCCTGCTATTAGAACGAAATTAGACCTTTTAAAGTGCCTGACATCATCATGCAGGTCGTATTTCTGTGCAAGATGACACAAACACAGGCAGTGGGAGTTTGAAAGTTTGAATGTGTGGTATGTGAGATTTGCATTATTTTCAGGATTTTCTGTGGTCTGATGTAAAAATATCTGCTTGTTATTCCATATTCTACACATGCTGTAGCATTAGCAAATTTGAACATTTCCCTCCAAACTATTTTTTTCTAATTATTGCATAATATTTTTCTGAATGTTTAACATTTTTTAAGAGTTTTTCAAAGTTTAAAAATAATTCAGTTTAGAAAATATGCAATTTAAATTAACTTTTTATTTTATTTTTTTTCTGAGCAGTGCCCTATCAGAGCCTGAAGAGATATTCATGAACAAATTAAAGGCCGTGAGCATATCATATCTGGCAGCGCTTGAGAAGTGTTATGGTTTCATGCCCTCAATGAGTCAAAGCCCTGGGCATCATTAATCATGCTTTCGATTTGTTTGACATTTTATCCCGAGGTCTCTGCAGCTGTTTCACTGGATGCCGTTGTTTCCAAAGGCCTCTCAAGAGACTGAAATATGGAAGCATTACCAAATTATTATTTCTATATCAGAAGCAGTAAATCACTCCATTCTGTCTGACACTGCCAACTTTCCCACCCATATGTTACATGTCACATAAATTCACACATCATCACATGAACCGCCATATTTAAAAGATGTTTCTTTAAGATGCTTTTCCAGCTGAAATGACAAATGCACTCAGTCTTTTATCAGATAAACCTCGCAACCCTATTTTATTTATGACTGCCTGAATTGAGGATAAATAGTGACAATGATGCATCTGCTGTGAAGCTGCTTCGCAAATGGACCAGTAAACATGTATGTTGTGGCACAAACTAGTTTAAGGAAACTGAAACCGCTTTGTCTTCCTTATCTAGCATTTTACAGGTTATTGCTAATGATCAAAGGTGATTCTATACATCCCATTGCTTTAAACTAGTCATCTTATAACCAACAAGTTGATTAGTTTCAGATTTTATTCTTTTTTTTTTTTTCAAAACTACTATAAAAGCTAAATTAAACCTTTTTCTATTCTGCTTTCTAGCTCCTCACCATTGATGACAACTTCTGTGGTCTGGATATGAACGCCCCACTTGGCGTCTCAGAGATGGTACGCGGAATTCCACTGTTCTCTGAATCCAACGACAAAATGACATCGGTTATCGCCTACGTGTACAAGAACCACTCTCTGGCTTTTGTGGGCACCAGAGGAGGCCGTCTGAAAAAGGTAGGACTACTTTGTTTCTTTTGCAGGATTGTCAGAACCCAGTCAGTTGATCAATCTAAAGGCAGCATTGGCGTTGTAGTAAAAATCATTGGAGATTCAGTGTAGTAATTGCTGACACTGGGCGTTTTATGACACATGAGGAGATCAGAGCGCTGTCCACTACATCCTGCTACTGTATGTAAGAAGGTTAGATCCGGTGAGTTCAGCAATCTTCTGCTGTTGTGTCTGACGCATTTCCAAAGGAATGGTCGGTAAGCAGCGCAATGAGAGACAGACTGAGAGGGCCATGGGAATCCCTGTACATGCAGAGGCTGTTGGGGGTAATTGGATGATGCGGTGCAGGGGCTTTCGGCCCGGTACCCTCTCCTCTGACTGTGCCTCAGAGGAGCCGTGTCTGAGACGAATGCAAGGGCCAGCCAGACACTGCAGAGAGCAGAAAATAACATTAAAATACAGAGAGAGAGCACGATAGCATAGGAGGGAAAGACAGACAGAGAGGGAGAGAGCGATTGAGAGTATTATTTTTCTCTTTTTCTCAAGTGCTAAACCTCCAGGGTGTTGACGTTACAGACAGGCAAATCTTTGCCAAAAGGCAGGATTCCAATTTGACGCGTTCCTGTTATTGTGGTGGTGTTTTGTAGTTGGATCTGGCTGCGGATGAAAATCTGTGGCATAACAGACTAGTCCTTTCCCAAAAATTTCATTCTGCAGAAGGTTGGAGAGGAGCATTTTTGATGCTGAAGGTGATGGAAGTTGTTCTTGAATTTACAAGAATGGTAACTGTATGGTAACTGTATTTGAATACACAAAAAAACACAGTAACCTTGCTGGATGTTGCCATATTTTATAAAGAGCTTGGGTGACATGTTTCATCTGTTTCCTGTTTTTGGTCATACAGTAGTTCTGGTTTGGACTTCCTATCCTGTAAGAATGATCATTTAAACTGTGGTTTTTGCTTGGTTGTGATAAACATCTTTTTCAAACTCTACCCACAAACATACCATTGACACTGCTAGAATTAGAGACAGACTACATCTGTGTTCTTTCTGGTAATAAGGGTGTTTTCTGAGTGTCATTACGTTTGTATGATTGACAAAATGACAGATACCAAATTGCAGATAGGAACAAGAGTGTGTATCCAAACAAATCTCCAGGGAACAGACAGACAAAACAGTGACGTTCTCTTTCAAGCAGACGGACAAACATAACCATGCACACACACATACACATGCACAGAAACCTTTTAGTTGCCATTTTGATGATTGCAGATCTCTGCAGGAAAACAGCAGATGATGTCACTGTTGCCTTTTAGACAAAACAAGAAAATAGTCCTCGCTGGCAGTCATTAATCAATGAAAATGAGTTTATTACCGTCCCTTTTGCATAGTGATTTATAGGCCGGCATCACGTCATATGCAGTAAATTGTTTACTAGCTGAAGACGAGCTCATCACGCAAAGTAAATATTATCTAGAGCAACTCTGATGGTTTATGCGATAGTCAAACAGGAACTTGCGGGCCCATTAAATTAAAATGAGAATTTTGTGGCTTTTGGCGCATGTTGGTTATCTTTGTCACGTTCATGCTAATGAACTCAAATGTTGGCTAATTTCAGTTTAAGCAAATTTAAAAATTACAGTCCTTGTATTCCTGGAAATAGGAGCAAAAAGGCTAATGACTCATCCTGCAGCATCGTTTTTAAAAGTCTTTAAATGAGAATGTAAAAACACACCTTCAGCTAACTAGCAAGTAGCAAAAGTTGTGTATGTCTATATCTTATTGAAGGTTTCTACTTAGCAGTTTCATAGGATTTTTGAAGTGGCTTGTTTAAACAGAAAGTGCAGATGTCGACCTAGTTAGAAGTCATGCTGGGGAAAAGCAAAATCTAAAACAGTTATTTAATTGTGTTGTGTGTTGCTGTGATTGTTGATCGTTCCCATTTAATGCAGGTTTTTTTTTTTTCTGAATACGAATGCTGGTATTAGGATTACTTAGGTGGAACACGACAGCAGAATCCCCTCCAGGTGGTTATTTTAAATTTGAACAGGATAATCCAAGGCTTACAGCATTCAGCGTTGCTGCGGTTCTCCAACTGTAGTTAGCGTTCTCAGTGTGATTGACTCCGAGAGGAGGTGCAATAGCAGAATGTTCTGTGTCTCACCATGTTAAAAAGACAGAGCTGTAGCCAAACCCCAGAGAGAAGCAGTAAACAACTTCTAAACACTCTAGAGAATATCACACAGACACATTTTTATGACGCACACACACTTGGCCATAAGCATAAAAGGCACAGTGCAGAAAACACGAAACTGCTGTGCTTGCTGCAGCAGTTGTTCAGCACTCCTGGCACTGCGGTGGACCCCCAGACCAGATGTGGTTTTGGGACTTTGGAACCTCTTTGTCCCATTTTACTCCCTTGTTTATCATTAATCTACTCATCCGCCTATCATTTTTTTCCATAAATCTCAATTTTCCCCCACTACTTTGAGTGTCATTTTTTATTTTTGCAAGCTGTATTTTTATTTATGTTTTTGAAATATGATATTTAAAATGAACTACTTGTAGGCCTCATGGTGGCACAGTGGACAGCACATTTGCCTCACAGCAAGAAGGTCACTGGTTCGAGTATCGGCTGGGTCAGTTGACATTTATGTGTGGAGTTTGCATGTTCTCCCTGTGTTGGCGTCGGTTTCCTCCGGGTGCTCTGGTTTCCCCCACAAATCCAAAGACATGCGGTATAGGCGAATTGGGTAAGCTAAAGTGTAACATAAGCTTAGCTTATATACACATAAGCTAAGTGTATGTGTGTAAATGAGTGTGCATGGATGTTTCCCAGTGATGGGTTGCAGCAGGAAGGACATTAACTTCGTAAAACACATGCTGGATAAGTTGACGCTTCATTCCGCTGTTAATAAAGGGACTAAGCCAAAAAAGAAAATGAATGAATGAATGAAAATGAACTACTTATTTCTAATTTAGTGTCACTTGTATTGTAAAGTTTACTGAAAGTTTGTTTTTGTTTTTTACTTGTATATTTTATATTTTATACAGATTTTACAATATGGAGGATTTAAAGAAAATATCAACAACCCACCTACTGCATATTATTTCACACGTTAGCTTAAAGCTCTCCAATCCCTTTAGCTCTTCTCATTGGCATCTACATTATCCTTTTTAAAACCCCTTCTGATGCCCTTCAGTGTTTACGTATAATAAATAGGCCATATGGTCAGGCTTCAATCCTCTCCGTTGGCTGGTAGCTATGTCAAAAAGGGTGAAATTAAACCTATTAATTGCGGTCAGTGAATCCGTGTCGAGCCAGGGGTGAAGTCGACAGGCTCCTAATCCTTTAGCATGAGGCATTTTCGGCGGTCACCCGCAGTAGCCCCCCATCTACACCCCCCACGGAGGTGATAATGCATCCAGTCGTCCCTCTCGCTGCTGACAGAACCTCAGCCACTCACTCAATACAATGAGCAGCTAACCTTGAAGCAGACCTGGCACCGGAAGTCTGCCTGATAGCGCCCTGCGTGAAGGACAGAGAGGAAAGTGTGTGCTTGTGTGCAGGTGGGTCGAAGTGTGTGTATGTGTGTGTTATCTGATGAGGTTCTGTGCATTTAGCCATGAGGTGTGCACTGAAGTGAATTCTCCAGCCCTGGGAGGAGATGCACAGTTCAAAGGGCGCGATTCACACACTGTAAAATTGTTCAGGCAGCGGAGACGGGTTGTTTCAGGATGACGGCTCAGATTGCCGGTTGTCGATGCTGATGGCCGGTGGAAAAGGCTTCAATTTGTCTATGAATGGTAGATGGTTGTGGGGAAAAGGTCACGTTATCCTTTATATTCAATTGTCCCTGTACGTCTTGTTATTGCTTATTCTGACTGTAATTCCAGTTTTGCTGATTTTTACTTGTGCAAATGACCAACGTGCCAGGGATGTGTCTGCCTACATGCTCCAACTTGACCCTAAATCACTGACTGATTTATACAATTACTGTATATATCTATGTTTGTATATAGTAGTTTAAACCAGTGATTCCCAAAGTGGGGGTATTAGAATTACCATATTTTAACCATAATCCACAGAAGATGAAAATAGTAGATTTTAATAGTAAAAAACAACAGCATGCAAATGAAAAGCCATCAGCCTTTGAATTATTTTTACATTGGTGTGTTTTCGACAATAGTCACAACAATAGTGTCTGCTGCAGCATATTGATTTTATAGCACCAGGTTAAACTTTCTGACACTTTTATAGCAATCAACTACATTAAAAACAAATACAGGCCACAACCGAACATTGAGGAAGACTAGCAGTCTCCAAAATTAAACCAAGAATAGACTTGTGCTGAAAACATTGTGTCCATCAGTCTCATTAGTTGAGGTTAATATTAAATTAAACAAATTGTGTTCACGCTGTTTATATATTTATAACCACCTCTGAGAAATGTGAGGCCGCGAGTCACTGACATTGTTATTTTAGGGGTTGTGGGCAGAAAAGTTGGTAACCTCTGGTTTAAATTACTATTTACCCCATTACATCATAAAAATATGATAATAACAATAATTTTATTTTCATTTTTATTGTTATTATCATTATTCATTCATTCATTTTCTTTTTGGCTTAGTCCCTTTATTAATCTGGGGTCACCACAGCGGAATGAACCACTAACTTATCTAGCATATGTTTTACACAGCGGATGCCCCTTCCAGCTGCAACCCATCACTGGGCTATTATTATTATTATTATTATTATTATTATTATTATTATTATTATTATTATTATTATTATTATTATTATTATTATTATTATTATTATGTAATAGGTAAAATATCAGTTTAAACTATTTTATACATACATACATACATACATATAGTTATTGTATAAATCAGTCAGTGAAATTATTAATATAATGCCAATCCAGCACAATCTAATGTGTTTCACAGCTTCTCATAATAAAATAAAAGGTCCAAAAAGCATCTGTCATAACTAATTGAAAAGAAAAATATTAAATGTCTTTGCTCAAGCTAGTCTTATCTCATGATGAATTCTATCAAACACCTCACTTCACAATAAATCCCTCAAAATGTCCATATTTGTATTCTGCAAGTTACATGTGCATTGAGGAATCCAACAGGCACCAGATGTGCATTATTGTCACATATTTTCGAAATGATTACAGCATTTCACTAGATTTGTAATGACACATTTGTTTATCTTTTAAAAAAACTGCAGTTTTGTTAAGTATGCATGTTCTATTTTTAATTACAATATTTAAATATGAATTGATGCATATTACCTTTGGGTGAATGACCAGTCAACCAGTTGAACATCGTTACCCATCCCTTCTTTGTGCTTTCAAATCCCACTAGGTTGGCTTGCTTTCATGCATGTGTGTGTTTGTTTGGACACTCACCACAGATGCAGATTATTGAAATGATGTGTGAGAGAGCTGGAACCACTGGAGCAGAGGATTAAGTGTTGAAATTTAATGATGAAATATGCTGCAGGACAGCGTGCTTTAGATGCAGGGCAAACTGTGTGGGTCTGTGTGAGCGCATACGTGAATATGGGCATGTTGAGAGTGTGTGTGTCCTTGTATACAACAGTTTTATCACTCTCTCTGCAGCTGCTTATGCCAAACCCCAAAGGAAAACACAGCGGTTTCGAGTCTGGCCTTTTCTGCCGAGAGACGGAGCAGCCTTATAGAGAAACACCCAGTGTGAAAGTGCACAACTCATTTGTAAGAGACACTTCAAAATGCATGTGTGTCCTGAATACGTCTGCGATGACAGCAAAACTTAGGCCTCTTTCTGTGCTTATGAATCTATGGGAAGGTTGCCATGGCAGCACTCTCTCTCTCTCTTGCCTGCCGTGTGTTGTGGTATGTTGCAATATCTTCATTTATCGCAGAAAAAAAGAACCATTTCCTGCCGTGTGACAACTATCCAATCTAGTGATCCAGAGCAGGTCCTTATCTATAAGAATGATTAAGCAACACATTTATATGTTATCACATACTTCTATCCAATCATAGTAAAACATAAAAAGCTTAATGTTTAGGTAAAGTGAGTGTAAAGTGAGCATCACTGCTTTCTTTTATTAAAAAATACATTACCGTACAAAGATAATAGTTGCCGTTTCTGAAGGTGTTATAACATTCTAATGTGTTGTCTGCCCTGTTGCCCACAGACCTTTGCTTGCTCTCTCCCTCCCTCCCTCCCTCCCTGCGCCTTTTTCAGTTTTAATGACTTGTTTGTGCAGTTTGTGAGACGAGTTTAGCTGCAGTTGGTCTGTTCTGAGGCAGAGCTGGAAACCTTTGCTGCAGTTGTTTTGTGGCTAAAGCCTGCAAATGGCAAATGAGAAGTGAGGCGCAATAATGACCTGGGAGCGGTCTGAGATCCACACCGCCGACAACACGCCGGCCTGTTAGTGGATCTACGGTTAGATACACACACACCGGCCTCTTCGGCTTGGCTTGTTATTCACCTGCATCCTTATAAAGAAGGGAGGACGCATGGGGGAATGAAGCTACCACAGAGAAAAGGGGGATGCAGCCTCACCTTTTTATTTTGTGATACAAAACAGTCAATGACTTCAAAGAAGGCCTTGTCATAACCGGTATTGCATTATAATGACACTTCTTATGAACTAGAATCAATTCAAGTCAGCTTTAGACATAAGTGAAAACATTTTTAATTACTGCAGTGCTTGTTTCTCTGTATAAATGCCATTGAAAGGGGATATTTAAAACCTTTCAATGCTCAGTCAAATGCAGTTCATAAGCTCATTTATAAAATGAAAAGGACTGTGGCATATTATGGGATTTCTTGATCTAATATTCAGTATATTTGAATATTAATTTTACATTTTGATAACATCTAGTTTGAAGAAAGAAACTGACTTTACTGATGTAAAAAACTGACTTATACTATACTGTAAATATTTAGGATTTGTAGAAATTAAATTAAAGAGTTCGTTTAAGCTCACACTCACCAAGGCCAAGTGCATTTAATATATATTTGTTCCATTTTCAATATATATAACAATTTTATGATATAATTCATCATTTTAAGATGCTAATTGGATGCTCAGGAAACATTTCCCAAATGTTTAAATTTGCAATATTCAAAATTCATTCATTTATTCATTCATTCATTCATTCATTCAATGAGTCTTTTTTCGACTGAGTCCGTTTTTTAATCTGGGGTCACCACAGTGGAATGAACCACCAATTTATCCAGCATGTGTTTTATGCAGCGGATGCCCTTCCAGCTGCAACCCATCACTGGGAAACACACATACATTCTTGCACACACTCACATACACTACAGCCAACTTAGCTTATTCAATTCACCTGTACCACGTTTTTGGACTGTGGGGAAAACCGGAGCACCCAGAAGAAACCCATGCAAATACAGGGAGAACATGCAAACTCCACGCCAACTGACCCAGCCGGGGCTCGAACCAGCGACCTCCTTGCTGTGAGGTACTTGTGCTACCCACTGCACCACCATGCCGTCCAATTGAAAAATATACTGAAAACAAACATTTGAACAATATTAACTGCCCAAAATGAGCCTCCATTTGCATGTTTGTGTACCTGTGTAGAGTTTGATCATGGCATAAAGACGCACGTTACATCTTCATCAGTGAGACAGAGGTCTGAACTACAATGTGAACACACTGGTCCTAAAAATAGCCATCACACGCCATGATTTTGATATGTGTCTATTTATAGTGAAGCTGTCTCCTCCGTGTCCTCTATAATTGATAAAGCCTGTTCACAGCTCAGCGGGGTGACAGCACACATGGCTTCTTCTGTTACATCACTGATTACACACAGCATAGATGTGAGCGGAGCATCATGGGACTTGTAGTCATTGTTATTCATTACGTGTTTGTCTTTATTATTAATGCACTGGTTTCTTGTCTTGTAAGTGCATGCTCGAACCTTCTCTTGTTGGAATTTTTGGCTGCAACAAAGACATTTTCCCTGTTTTAAATTCAGCATATATTAGCCACAGTTCCACATTTGTGAAATTCTTGGATATTTTCTGAAAGGAAGTGAGAAATCAAAGCTGACAGAGACACCAAACGAGCGAGAAAAATAGAGAGAGGGAAAGAGAATATTCCTGACTATGCTCATTCATGAGGAGGGTTATTCATCCCGAGGTGAAGCGAATGCCAGAGCTCTGTAATCATACTGCAGTAATGGAGGATACGGGCTCCGCTCTACCATTCAGCGCCAGTTTAAGATATGCAGGGCTTAGATTACCATGTCTATTTTAGCTAGGCTGCATAGTGTCTGAGGAAGGGGTTATTTTTCACATTTGTGTGTGAATAACGGACATTGTGGGATATGTGGACATGCCAGTGTAAAGGAAGTTACATTGGAAGTGGTGCTTGCATCGCAGTGGCTCTCAACTGGTTTTGTTTCATCACCCAAGACCAAAAATGCTGACTCAGTGGCATTTGTAATGCATATAAACACCAATAAACAGAATAAGCTGCTAATAAAAGTTGCTAAATGAACACTTAAAACAAACGCTTATGTAAATCAGCTCAGCATAAATGTCGCATTAACCTTAATGTGTCACTCCAATGCAGTCAGTGAATTGAGTAAGTTATTTAATTATTTAATACACTGGATTGTTTTTGTTCTTACATAACAATTAATTGGGAAAATAGCTTCTTAATAGGGAAAACTACACTATTTTGATGACATCTATTGTAGTTCGCAATCTATTGTTAATTACCTATGTTGGACCACTATTATTATTGACATCCTATCATTTAAAAAGTGTATGCTCATCTGTCAATGTGTTTCTCTATTGCAGGGGTGGCCAACCCTGTTCCTGGAGAGCCACCCTCCTGCAGATTTCAGTTGCAACCCATATCAAACACACCTGCCTGTAATTATCAAGTGCTGTTCAGGTCCTAATTAATTGGTTCAGGTATGTTTGATCAGGGTTACAACTGAAATCTGCAGGAGGGTGGCTCTCCAGGAACAGGGTTGAGCAGCCCTGCTCTATTGTATCAAATCAGTCATCCACTCACCATAGTTATCCTTATTTCTACTTTCTCTTTCCACCATAATTAGCATTTCTGCATCCAACCACCTTCTGGAAATCCAGAAGGCTCTAGCATTTAATGAGAAGTCCTATTGAAGCATTAACAACCTGACCTTTTTTTTAAACAGCAGTAAACACACCATTAAGAATGCCGTAAAACTACTGAAACACCCTGAAGGAGATGTCCATTTGTAAACTGCAGCTTTGCCTACTAGAGACTCATTGTTATAATGGACTTTTGAACCTGTCTGCTTGAACCTCTGACTTTGTTTCTCAACAGCCTCTGAAAGAATTAAACTTTCATGGGTCTTCAGAAACAGTTGGAACGCCGTATTTGGAACAGAATGAATTGTGCAACAATTTCAAGTGATATTTCGCAATTGTAATCCAACTTTGTGCAAAAGTTCATATTTGGGTGAACGATGCCTTTTACTCGTTACAAATCACAGCTGTTTTATTCATACTGATCTGTTGGAAATGAAGGGCTGTGTTTGCACAAGCAAATATTGCACAAATGACTACGTACAAGCCATAAATCACCATTGTAGATGTTATTTCCCATAGATCTCCACTATAACCACTCCTGGTAATGTTAGCTAATTGCATAAGGCATATGTCCTGTTCAAACAGGCTTGTCTATTATTATTCTTAATGTCTGCTACCTTGCACAGGTTTATTATTCAGTGCTGCTGCCTCTTTGAGCAGACAGTCTCGCCAAGCTCAGGCCTCATGTTCAAGCGATTCTTCTGTTCAGCTTAATCAATTTGGTTTGATCTGATCCACTCGCAGACGATGTCCAATCAACTATGTGTGCGCGTGACAGAGTTTGTCAACATGTTCTTAAGCCTGCGGAAGCGGTGAGTGTGTAAGATGTTGAGGGAACGATTAGAATCAGACATGCTGAGGCGCCATCCTTTCAGCTAGATAGGAACTCCTTGATTCTACATTAATTACTCTGTGTAACAGACTGTGAACGTTCTCTTTCAAACGTTTAATTAAAACCAAAGTTGATCTTTAATTAAATAGTGTGGCGAAAGGTTATTCGTATGCATTTGGCAACTCCAAACTTCCATTGTTTTAATTAGTCTTCAAAATGTCTTTGTGTGGCGAGGATGACGTTGAGATCCGTAGCTCAAAGGATATAGGGGTGTGGAGAGTTTATACTGGCCGTTTATTCATCGTAGACCTGTAGTTTAACAATGTAATAAAAGCCCCAATAGGGTGCACAATGATGTGTTTTTCTAATTCCCTTGAGTTTATGCAACTTTGAACACTCACATTTACAGTTACATAACTCCGAATATGCAAGGCTTCCTTTGTTCAGCTGATTTGTGTTCCTTGAAGCCGTAATGCATAAATTATGACCGTCATTGAACTTGTTTCTAGCATTGAGACAGAGAAATATCTGCTGTCCTGCTTAACCGCAGAGCCAGCTCTTTATCTTTTTCCTTTGTTCCTTCATCTTCATTTCTTTTTCCTTTCTCTCTCTCTCCCTCTCCTCCTCCTCTCGCTTGCTCTGATTTATGAGCCTTGGTTTTCACATGTCACTGTAACAGTAGAGGACATATTGCAGGTGAGCTTACATTAGCCAATCACATCGCTTTCTCCGGTCTCAAGAGGTGACCGGTGCGACTCTCTGCTGTGGAAGCAGGAAAATGGGCTTCCTCACAACTGGGTCACTCATTCTGTTCCCTTGACAATACAAGGCAGGAGCAACCTAGAAAAGGTGCGCAGTGGGTGTGTGTGTCTGCAGTTACAAGCACTCCTTACCCCCCTCCTCTCCGTCCCCCTTTTTTTGTTCACTGTTAGTAGGATAAATATAATTTGCATATGTAGACGGTTACACTACCACCATCGCACTTCCTTTAAGTACTTTTTTGCATGTCTTAAAGCAGCAAGATATACGAAATGATGCAGAAATTAGCCTTTCGTTCATTCCCTCCTTTTTTTCTCATTCCTTGCCGACAGAACCATCACCCGAACCATAATAAGTGGATTTTTTTTTTTTATCTCGGCTACACCGTCTTTCCCAAAGGATTATGGGGCTTTTCACTATGCTCATGGAATGGTAATTACGGATCTTTTAGGGAAACACTTTCTATTTCAGCAGATGAGAGATACATGAGATGGGCTGCTCATTAGAGTCCATAGCCTGCGTTTGACTTGCACATGCATTCATCATGCTGTGTTCTTTTGTGTTTGTTTAAAGGGTATAGAAGTATGTGGTGTTTGCATCCTTCCTTGGGGGATACAGAAATTGGAAATCATGAAGATCTTGCAGCCCATTGTACGTGCATTGTGGGAATTTCCAGAAATTGTTTTATAGCTTGTGTGTAGTTCCAGCGAAGTTAGTGAAAATAAAACAAGTCAAAAAGAGTCTTAAGGAAGGAAGTTCTGATGTTCTCTGAGATGGTTGACTGTGCTATTTCAACCGGCTGAAGAATTCATTGTTCAAATTTATTAATGATTATCATTTACTTACTCCTATTTGTTACAAACTTGCAAACGTTTCTTATGGTAATCACAAAAGAAGATATCTTGAGAACCAATCCATTGTTGGTCCTTTTTGACTTTCATAGCATTTTTTCCTTACTATCCCTCCACATAAGTCACTTTTGAACCAAGCTGATGTCCAACTTGCATTACCAGTTTGAACCTGTTGTGAAATCTGCATGAGAATTAGTTGAAAAGTTGTAAATGAGACTTTAATTCGCATCTGTAGTTTCTTCTTTTTTTTATCTTACTAGTGCTCGAGCCTAAATCTTGAGTTTGTTCAGTATTAACTGCCAATAATAGATCTGGGCTAGTTATTTAAATTTGATTGTGCCCTTTTTACTGAAAAGACAGAAAGTGGGAGAATTGTTGTTTTAGTTAATGATTTGGGCTTTTTTTAACCTGTTGCGGATCACATTGCAATGGTTTTCCTGAAGCTGATAATCATTATAGATGGCTAATTATTTAACTACTTTTCCAAGTGAGTAGTAAATGTGAGTAGTTAGGCAAGTCATGTTGTGCATTTCTAAATAACAAATGTAAAAGTCTCTGATCTGCACTTTCACTTTTAATTAACCCCCTAAATTGCAATACATCTTGAGAAATGAAGTTTGAAGGGCATTCATGTGAGTATATTTGATTTGAGGCCTTCAGCCTTATTTTTATTTTGCTAACTAAAGAAACTTCTGACAGCCATTTTGTTCTCTTGAATTTGTGTTCTAGTTTAGACACTCTGTGTGTAATCAAGCAAATCGTTTCACTGAAAGAAAATGGTTTAGTCAAATGTTTAAAATTTTTGAAGTTAAGGAAGCATGTCGTTTTTCTCTTTCTCTCCTTAAAGAGACTGCCTGTGTTAGCTGAGCAAAAGCACCAGAGAAGGACTAGGGCAGTTCTATTGGATTTGTCTCTAATTGGTTTCTGTTATTTCATTATCGCTGTTTAGTCTCAGCTGTTTGCCTGGCAAACCAACCATTCGTGCACCGTACACTCGTTCCTCAGTGGGCTATACCCCATGCTGGCTCATTGCAAGGCCTCGTCTGTTTTTATACGGTAGGCTCTTAACACAAACACGACTTTCACTCTCTCACCATCCTTCTGTTTACACCATTAAGAGAGCTGAGAATTAATGTAATCTTGAGCTGCAGAAGGTCTAATGGACATATATGGCCTTCAGGCATTCCCCTGAAGAGTCTTGTTGGTTCTTATTGCATGGCAGAACTCTAGCAACACCCAGTTTACATTTGCACCTTCAAATCCTTTCGTAAACCACTTGGCACTTCATTATTACCTTTCTATAGGACATAAACATTATTGCTATTTTTATAGCTACCAGAGTCCTCTTCTTGGCTATCATATGGATGGCAGCCAAATCTCTTGGGTTGATTAGGCAATAACCAAGATATGGAGAGTGTTTTGGGCAAGAGGGGTGGGGGAGATTGGCATTGACCCAAATGGTTTGAGCGTAAGTGGAGCGTAAGATGGAGCTCTCTTAAGAGAATAATTAATCTACATAGTCACATCATTTTAAAATAAAAAATAAAAAATTGGGCATGGTGGAAACAATTCTTGGTACTTGACTCAAACCGGCCTCGTGCCTAAACGCTAACCTTGACCTGCTTCTTCATTGCACTTCAAAGTTTATATCGGGTTTTAATAACCCTCTAGCCTATTGGCATATGCTAAAATGTAGCTGGAGTACTCCACTCAGTTAGCACTTATCATCATTTAGCATTGCTTTATTGGCTCTGGGCTGCACTGCACACTTGCTCCTGTTGTGTCATTAATTAATCTCAGCCTCTGTTCTGCGTGGCCCAGAGCAGAAGACACATGCCCGCCCTTTTTATTGTTTTAGCAAAGTGCTTTTCACGACCGACCCTACTCCTCGACCCCCGATTTCCCCTCACCCCTCGGATTGGCCCTGGCACTCTTCTTATCTGGGGAGGACATGCATAATTGATTCAGGATTGAGGAGTGAAATTACGATGATCCACGGAAAACGCCGACTCAGACTGGCGTGACTATTTTGGGTTTGCCAGGCCGGAAACTGCTTCTCTATGGGTGTCTAACAGCTCACTTAACCTCAGGATGGTTTTCATGAACACAGGTTATGTGTTGTCTGGGGCTTGTGCAGATTTGAAGTTAAATCAAAGCCTAACAATTTTTGTTAATTTACTTAATGAGCTTCAAATTGATTTAACAGTGCTTTTAATGGATTTGAAATGGTTTGAAATAATAAAAGGTCTCGTTTCAGTCTGTGTTTTGATTCAGACACATGGTTTTGTGCTATGTTTTCAACTAGTCTTTGGATATAACAGCATTATGCTTGTATTGTGTGTGGCAGAAACCCAATACGGGTTGGAAAGCAGTGAAGCGCCTGTGTTTTTATGAAAGGCTATCCACTGTTTCGGCAGCTCAAGTATCTGTTTCCACACCTTCTGCGGGCCACAATCGATGAGGCCGATCCATTTCTGTGGAGTTTGGTGTGCAGTGTTTTTCCCTGGCCGTGGGTTAATGAATGGCCATTTTGCAGAGAGAGGGACTATCTCTCGTCTCTCATCTGAGTGCTGGTTATATCTCTCTGTCTGTCTCTCTCTCTCTCTCTCTCTCTCTCTCTCTCTCTTTCTTTTTCTCTCTCTCATTTTAATGTCCTAACAGAACATGAAGCAAGCTAGCAGGCTATGGACCCTTTTCACAAGACTGTTATAAGGCTTTTAATGGCAAACAGGATTCACTGCACTCTACGTTTACACAACTATGATGACTTCCACTTCTGAACCCAGAAATGTTAAAAGGGTCCATTATAGATTGTTCTTTTTGTTGTTGTTATCATCATTATTATGATATATGATTTTATTTATAATGTATTATGTATATTATTTATTTAATAGTATTAACATATTTTTATTCTTTTGAAATATATTGCTTTGTGGCTTAAATGTTAATGCATTATAAAATTTATATTTGTCCTTTCTAATAATAGTGATTAATGCATTTTAAAAACCTACTTTAGTATATATATATAGAACATAAACCTAAAATATTGCAATGGACATTAGCATGGTCTACAATAATATTATGTTATACTTTATGTGGCAAGGGCAAGTTGTTTCTTGTGGATTGTTGCCTCAAAAAAATGGGTGCATTAAAACCCTCAGATCTGTCCTCAGACTTTACCACCATTAGCCTGTGTACTGCATATGAGCTTGGCTTTTAGCTATATTAGAAACGAGCGTTTGTTTAGCCCTAGGGAGTCCAGAGTTACAGTCTCGTGTCTGCACGCTGTCATAACACTTGAGCTGTTCTCACCTCATTTCTGAACGAGCTTCTGATTTATAGGTTTAGAGGTGAACTATGCAGCACATCATATTGTTGGAGAGAGGCCATTTATACATCGCTCGCTCTCGCTCTCTCACCTGTCCAACAGTATTGATTATGCCCTGCTTTTGAGCTCCCATAGAGGTGATAGTGTGACCTTCCCAGCCGTTCCATTAGCGGTATTACAATTCAGACCAAGCACACTTTAGACTATAGACACACGCATGCATGCTCACACACAATTTCATCACTCTCTGTATTACTAATGTTTCAATTGGAAGAGATGAGGAAAATGTCAAAAAGAACAGGCGTCAAATGACTGTGATTACATCAAAAACACTCCCTATGGGGCAAAGTGGCAAGTTCCTTACAAGGGCTTGTGGGTGTTATTTACTGCATTTGATAGCCATCTGCTATTATACCTTGATATATCATTTTCACCCTAGGGGCTGCAGGGGTTCGATCTTGGCCCAGCATCGAAAATTGTGTTCATTTCTGAGTACATACTTCACTGCATTGTATATAAATAGATAAGATTGCCATCAGCATGTTGGGGTCTATAAATAGTAAACTTTATTGATTTATTCTTTTTCTTTCGGCTTAGTCTCTTTTTCAGTGGCCGCCACAGTGGAATGAACCACCGACTATTCCAGCATATGTTTTATGCAACAGATGCTCTTCCAACTGCAACCCAGTATTGGGAAACACTCATACACACTCATTCACACGCACACACTCACTACAGACAATTAAGTTTATTCAATTCACCTGTACTGTATGTCTTTGGACTGTGGGGGGAAACCCACGCCAACACCGGAAGAACATGCAAACTCCACACAGAAACACCAACCGGCCCAGCCGCGACAATGCTAACCACTGAGCCATTGTACCGCCCATTGTAAACTACATATAGCATGCATATACAGATTCAAAGCGTTTTTTATAGAGAAAGAGCTGATGAAATGTATCACAGGAAGGCATCTCTCATGGAGAAATCCACATAAGAGACATGATTTATTGTCATGCTGATCACCTGTAAACACGCATGGCTCTGGGTGCAGGTAATAAATGTCGATCAAGCCAGGAGCAAAGGCGCATGGGATTGTAAAAAGAAGACAGACTATAAAAACGCACCTCCCCAGATGTCCCACTGTTTACCGAAAGCTCACATTTCCACTAAATCTTTCAAAAAGAGACACCCCACTGATCAAAACAAGGACGTCTCAGCCCCCAACCAGGGGTTGGGGTTAGGCAAGATGATTAATCTGGCATTGAGTGTAAATAGGATCATTACTCCGAGTTTAACATGGATATTGAATCTGATTAGTGGGAGAGCAAAACAACACAAAAAGAAAGAACAGTGTGGCTGGTATTTAAATGCCACACACGTACGCTTGTTTTTCAGCGCTTTTTCCCAATTCTCTCTCTGGCGCTCGGATGCATCCTGCAGCCCCTGGTCGTGTCTCTAATTGGAGTGTGATATGAACTATGTCATTTGCTGTGATGTGATGTTGAATGGTGACAATAAAATGACATGGGTGGGTGTGAAGGGGAGAGTAATGTAGACAGTGGAAAGAAACCGGAAGTACATCATTAGCTGTGGGATTTTTGTGTAGCTCAGGGGTTTTGTGTTGAGTAAAATCTCTCAAACTGCTCACAATAGGTCTCCACTTGGGTTATGCTGTCGGCAAAAACCCCAAATCCCTCAATTTCTGTGCTGGGTGACTGTTATTATGGATTTCTGAGACTGATAGCAGTAAACACAGTATCCAGAGGCCGTTGTTGTATTTTCTGCAGCACATCCTTTGACTTTGATGTATCAATGAGCCCAGCTGAAGCTCCTTTAGAGGGATAGTTTGGCCAAAAAATGAAAATGCTGTCATTTACTCATCCTAATGTTGTTGTTTACAAAATCCCTTCATTTCACTTCAGCTTTCACAACAAATGGCCGCATTAGATGTAATGCCAGTGATGGTTGGCTACTTAAGATACTTGAGACTACTGGAGTGTTAGAATCCTAATCGCTTTAAGATACATTATTTTATATATATTTCTACGTACTTGGATGCGTTTGCATGTATATATTCTTATTCTTGTCCACAATGCTCCTTGAATGAATTTTAACATGGTCTTGGATGCACTTTTTTTTTCATATCAACAAAACTGGCACATGTGACTAGGGCAATCAGATATTGAGCCAACTGACCATCTGTTTCTATACTTTGTTGCTCATGAGCTTTGACCTTGATCCTGTGCCCGACCTTGACCTCTTTACATAATGTTTTTTGGGAAGACACAAACAGCTGCCATCATTGATTTTTAGTGACCTTTCACTTGTTTGACTCTGTCTCTAATCACATTTTTCTATTTGTTTGTCCCCTGCTTTGAATTTTCATTATTTGAACAAGTTATTTTGGCTGACACACTTGCACCCCAGAGGCCCCGTGATGCTTCTTGCCCAGGGTTGGTTTGAGTGCATTTGTTGTTGTTTTTTTCTGTTTTGGAGAGCTGGGGATAGGAAGACACAACAGGGAAGGTTTGACTCATCTTCTTGTGGCTTGTTTGAAAACCAGTATGTCACTTTCTTTTGATGTCTCTCCCTTTGTCTCCCTCTGTCTGTCTCGCTCTCTCTTTGCTGTCATCTCTCGTTTAGGATGAAGGGTTTTGGAATAGTGCAAAGGTTTACAGTGTTTTCATCTATGAAGTGACATCTACTGTAATGCGCAGTTTGGCTTCACCATGTGATATCACACGCGCACACACACACGCAGATCTTGGTTGCATCTCTGAATAATTAACATTTTGGGAGGCAGCATGTGTTCCTGTAAGAAGTCATCCCAAACTGAGTGTCGGATCGAATAAAAATACCTACTAGACTGCTTGTTGCGGTGTTAGAAAACCTCACAGTACCCTCACAGGGCTGCAGTTCACACACTGTACTGAGAGACTCTTTCATTCCTTCTGTAAATGTGCACTTTGGAAGACATCAAAACATGCGGAGAGTATTTCAACAAAAGCTTCAGTATCTCAAAAATAGAGCTTATCCTCCAGTTTAATATCCTTTTTTATAGAGGAGGAGATTTAGAGTTCGAAAGAGTGAATGGGATTCTCTCAAACTGATCCCATTCACTGTCATTGTTTGGAAAAAAGCTAAAAAAAAATCCACTCAAACTCGCTCACTCAAATTATGGTGTGAGATATGAAAATGATATTAATTCGCTGTTAGGATGTATCAATGAATCTATGCTGAATTTGAAGTTTAAAAGGCCCTCTGTGACAGTTATGGTAAAATGATGCACATTTATGATGAATAAATTATGCCAGCCCAAACATAAAGGCGTTAGAATGATGAGGTGTGTATTCATTCAATAACAAGCCTATTTCCCATGTCCATGATTAATGCTTGCCATATCCCAGCTGACCGCTGCAGCAGATGAACTGATCTTTCACACTCGCAAACGCCAAGAAATTAGTGTCATAAATGAGCCTGTTTATTAATATGCTTTGCAGAATAACAAACTACTGACTGACACTCCAGCCCTTTTTTGAATGTTTGATGATTATTGTGCTCATGAATTATAAATTGCTTTCCATTACTAAATGTAGTTACAAACCAGTGATGTTGACATGCCGGCTACATACAGCAACATGTGTGGCCATTAGGGGACTTTAATTTATTGATGCAAAACAAGCTTTGAACCATGTTAGCTAGAAAAATTCTTTTGAAAGGCATTTACTGTAAGATGCTTGTAGCTTCATCTAAGAATGCAGGATCATGGAAAGAAGCACACACATATATATCTGTTGATTTGCACATAATTCAGTTGTATAATGATGCGTTGGATGGACAAGGTTACAAAGTACAGAAATCAAGCAGAGCAGCTAATTATATTTAACAATATGTTAATTAACTATCAGTGGAAATCTCCCAAAATTGAAGTCAAACTGAGGCCTAGGTTTACTTTTATTTGTAAGTGTATTTTTAAGTATTATGTGGGCGTGAAGTAGAGAGAGAGACAGCATTGGTAAAACTGTCATACAGCGAAGACAGAAATTGAATTGCGAGTGAAGAATAAGGCTCTATTTTTAATCTCTCCTCCATTTCACCGAGTAGGGACGATACGCGATAGAGTGCTGCTGATGGAGGGATGATAGAACCCCCCCTTTCCCCAAATCAGATAGCACTGCATCTTTCTCTCACACATAAGATACCAAGACCACTTCCTCTGCCAGTGTTTTGCGCCTGTCGGTTAAGACAACACAACCTTCCAGTATGATAAGCCCTCTCAGGAACAGGAAAGAGTTTTATTAGCTGATATAATGATTTTCGGATGATATAAACCCTCCCTCAAGCGCTTTTCTTGAAACCTGTTTATATAAAGTATTAATAATAAATATTGTATAATCCAAAAATGTAATGTAGTTGTAACAGAACAGCAAGCGAAAAAGTATGTTACATGCAGTTATAATGTTCACTTCATGCTGATATCAAACTTGGATGTGGGTTATCCCTCACATTTAAATGTAAACCATTATGTTGGGAAATCGAATGCATTTTATTTGCCTAAAATGTATTGAGCACTTCTTTCCCTCTGCTTTTCAGTGTGTTCAATTTGAAAATGTTACATGTTTTTTTTGAGCAATTGAGTAATTTAATAGAGCCTTGTAATGGTAATTCATGATTATGCCACATTTTAAACAGTTTGTTTTGAGTAGGTACTGTTGGTATTATAGCTATGGTTACCACTGTTTGCTAGAACAAACAACTTAATATAAGGTATTATAAATTCAGTACAAAGGCTTTATAGAAAGTATTTATTTTTTTAACCAGTCACCTTATTGTCTACCTTCTTTCACCATCTCGATCTCACAGACTCTTTCTTTATGTCGGAAGATGAAAGTCTCCCCATGACTCTTTTCTGAAGCCCTCAATGAGCCTAAATGAACGGGGAGGGATGACGGCCCCTCCTCACCCTGAGTCTCGCTGCAGGCTGTGCGGAGCAAGATCCGGGGATAAGGCATGAGATCCCGGTTCAGCCCCCTGTGGGCACGGGATGGGTGTCGTGGGCTTTGTGTCAGTGGGGGTTGGCTGGGCATTGTGAAGTGTGCTTTTTTCTTTTTTTTTATTAAACCGTAATCCTGACAGCTGTTCTGGATAGATGCCCACTCCCCAAACACACCGCCTCACTGCGACTCTTTGCCTTTTGGCTTCCGCCTGTGGGCAATAGATTCCTATAATTATACACATCAAGACGCGCACACATCAACATACTGGTGTCATTTTCCGTTATACTATGGTGCACAGTGTGGCGTCCTTATTTTGCAATTCACCGGGGCATCATTCGCGTGTGTGTCTGGGTGCGATATGAATGGTACACGTGCCAAAATATTAATCACGTTTTCATGTGTCATAATAATTAATGAGTTTGGTTGAAGGTACAGCTGTACCCTGTTTCTGGAGATTTATCTACATTAACATAAGCACACGCTCATCAAGCCTTCACACTTAAACACAGTAGTAGGATCTGAGGAGCTCCTTATACCTGCAGCTGGCATTTGATTGAGTCGTGTCTCGCCAGGGGACCTCTCAAGGCGAGACACGTGCGTCCCTCCCTTAATTACCCCTTCAGCCGCCTGCCAACTTTTGGTTTCCCCCTTTCTTAACAAAGAACTTCTTGCGCAGAGGGGTGCGACACTACCCCATTTTGGAGTGCAGATATCAAAAGTGCCACAGTCTCAGTGTCTGGATCTCCCATAGCTTTCAAACGTTGTATTGAAATGAAGCTAATGACTGGTTTAACACTCACCCTGTGGGATCATTGTGCACGTGGGCTGAACGTGACACCACTGGTGCACAGTTTAATCTCCTGCGCTGATCAATAAAGATCGCAAAGGGCCTTATGTCACTTATCTGACCAGAGAGAAGAAAGAAACCGAAATGCAGAGATTATGTCTTATTTCTACATTTATGTTTTTAAGCTACTCCAAGACATGCATATTTTGGCAGAACACTCTATAGACCTCTACCAGAAGATTCATGCCCATTAAAAACTACCCTCTCAGATTTTTAAGCCAAGATTTAGAGCCAAGCCTAAATTTCTGGCAAAAATCGAGAAAAACTAGACATTTGCGTGTCTAAATTTGAGCAGTGTGCAGTTTCACAGATCATTTGCTTTAAACTGAGAATGATACCCAGCAACACTTTTAAAAAATAATAGTTCTTTATTGGCATCAGTGGTTCTTTATAGAACCCAAGTTTTTCTATGCCATCACTGCAAAGATAATATTATGGAAACTTAACTTCAAACAATAGATTTGTCACACAGTATACAAAATAAGTTAGTGTCAAAATGTCAAAGTTGCTCAAAGTTGCTCTTTTATGTGCACCACAACTCTCCATGTTGATCACTTACTGTCAGGTTCAGCTGCGTTTTGGCTCAGTTCATTTGAAATAAATAAATAATAATAAAAAAAAAAACGAAAGGAAGGAAGCATGAGGGCAGATCTTTTAAAGCTGAAGGCAGTGGTTTGCTCTTTGAAGTGTTAAGTGTACGAGTGGGCTCAGTGCAGTAGTGTTGCTCTTTTACCAGCAGGAGTGGGGCTGGGGTCCTGATCTCACTCCGGCAGCTCAAGTGCTGCGTCAAGTGCCGTGCAGCTGCGGATATGAATATCAAGAACCGGATTCAAATCAGGCAACCTTATTACATCATTCCACTCTCTTGTGCTAGTGTGCATATTCCAAGACGGATGCATGATGGAGTTCACCCATTCACTACTGTTTGTCTGCAAAGTTTGAGCACTGCAACTCTCGAATGATGAAATAAATACACACTGCTGTCCTGCCTTAGAAAGTAGAACTGCTTGATTAGACGTTCACTTCTGTCTTTCTCACCCACTGTAACATTGGTTCAGTAAAAGCCTCTGGAGAGAGAGAGAGACACTGCTGCAGGGTTAACAGTGTCACGTGACTGTGTCTGGCAAAATGTCTGGATTAAAAATACATGTGTGTGATGATCAGACTGCCAGACTGAGTTAGACAGTCAAAGAGAGGAGGAGAGAATCTGTGAAATATATTTTTCTCATGCAGAAGGCCTTCCATGCTTCCCTGGATGCTCCTTCCCATTAATAGTGTCTGTGCCAATGTATAAAATGAAAGCATTCTATACATTTTTAGCTTATAATGGCTGATGCATATGGTTCAATTAGATTATTTAGCTAATTTCTATATTCAGTGTACAATTTAATTTCTCATTTGATTCATGTTTGGTTTGCCGTTTGCCTTAAGATCTGATTCATACAGTAGCATGTAACATTCTAGGGCTCACTTTAACTGGCACAGAGTAGCCTACATCTGAGCGTTTTGGTTCTTCCAGGTATGTTTGATTGTAGTTTCTGTTGATGTTCCAGTTGCAACATCCAGTTTTCAGTCCTAACTGAAATATTTTATCTCATGTACATTTCAGTTAAACCACAGATTCTGTCATAATAATGCAAAAACTAAATACTCCATTATTTTTGGGTTGGAGTCATTGACCTGTTTTTAATAGTATAGGCACAATAAAAACAAAACAGTATTCCTTTTATAAAAATGCAGTCAGAACCTGGTACCATGTTTTTAATTTTTAGTACTGACTTAGTACCAAAATACCAGGTCTTGTGGAAAAACCATAACATTCACAGTTAATTCATTTGTTCAGGTCTGAAGTCAATTATAATAACTGAATGGCTCTGCAAGAATTATACAAATCCCCAGTCAAGTGCTGGCCCTGGCACAGGAACCCTTGTGAAATATGCAGCTAGTTTGTCCTTGTTTCCGTCTCCTGTTCTATATCGCATTGTTCCTCTATTTCACTATAATGAGCAATATCAGGCGGGCCGGCTGAAATGATTAAGAGATGTTTACTGCTGAGAGATGGACAGTGGCCTTTCTCTGCATTGTTTTTTCCTGCTCCCCTGTTGCTGGGTGTGAAACAAGAGGGAGAGAGAGATAGAGTCTGAAAAAGAGCAAGAAACCGAGCAAGCCAGAGCTGAATCAATCCTACTTGTTTGTCTTGAGAGGTGACGCTTTGAAAAGGGTAGCATTTCTCGCCATCGCTTTTCTTGGTTCCGGCTTGGACGTTGAAGCGTGAGGCTCTCGGCCAATATTTTTGAAAGCAACACCCTCAAGGTGTCACATTTTAGAGAGTAATTTTGGGGATAGCTGCTCTCCGTGATATAGTAGGCGTCCACATGAACAGACAGGAAGTGACATCTGTCTAGAAAAGTGTCAAGCAGCCGTTTGAAAAGGTTGCCGCTGTCGATCCAGATGACAGCTGTTTTCTTTTATTTTCTGTGCTCTGCGTTGTGCTCTGTTGTAATTGTTCTTTTGTTTGTATATGTCCACAAAAGACACTTCATAGCTGTCTAAAACTCTAGCCAACTCTGAAGATTTGAAAACACATTTCTCCATATTAGCTGCCAAAAATTAGTGGAGCTATAAAAAATACCTAAAACATATTTAAATGTGTTAAAACTGTTTAAGTAAAGAATGTTGTTAATGTCCCTCCCCTGGGAAAATCAGAACAGAGTATGTGAAAAATTCTAGCGATATCGTCAAGGCCTTTAAATAAGAAACCTGGCCAATCTAAACCTTAACAATACAACTCTTTCACTCCATGCTACTAAACATAACACCATGAATTACATGTTCATGCTGTGAGCAGCTCAATGACCTTGCATATAAAACTCTCTCCTTTTTACTTTTCTTCACAGTTGCCTTTCACACAGAGTTTTTATAGCCGGTAAGTGCATTTGAGGAAATAACAGCTGTGCGCTGAAGAAACGTTTGCTTGATACTGTTGGCATACAAGTCAGACAAAGTTCCTTGAGGAGATCAATGTTGATACATCTCTATTGTGCAACTGTATAATGAACTTTATGCTTGTGCTCTCAGGCACATTTTCCCCTCCTCCTTAATATACTTGAGAAAATAGATTTATAATTTTTCTTTCACTGTATAGAGTTTTGAAGTGTTTATACAGTTCTTCATGTTACATTACAGGCTCCTCAGATCAAGGCTTTAGTGTCTGGGTTCCTTAAAGCATGGTTAAAGATTGCATAAGGCTTGCTTTGCTAAGGAAGGAGAAGAGGAAAGTTTGTGTTCGGCGTTATGGGTGTGTGCTCTTTGTGTGCACATCAACTCCTTTGTTCCTTTCAGCACTAATGGGAATGAATTTTAAATAGGTGCCAGTTGACGTATGGCCATGTGTTTATGGGTTCTCACATATGCTAGTTGTCTGTGTGTTTAATGACAGCCCCTAGTGTTGCTGACAGTCTGTTTGGGCCATGTGTCTGCTTGTGTTGTCATAGATTTATGGCATTACATTACCCACGAACGACACCGGGACACTTACCCTCAGTCCCATGTGTGCATTAGCACACCTCCTCACACACACACACAAACACACACACGCACCATACATCAGACACTTGCACACTTGCGCCTCTGTCTCTAAAGTGCAGGTCAGTGACCGTACGACTGAGTTGGTTCAATATTGCAGCAGCTGTGTGCGATCTCACCCTTAGAGCAGAGTGCAGGACACAAGCATCGCTTTAATGGCTTTGAACTCATGTTGGCCGTTAAATGAGTGTATATCCACACTTATACGCGCACACACAGACACTCTTCACATCATCCACACTGAATAATTCTGCTCTGCTGGAAAGTTTCCAGCCTGTGCTTATTAATGAAGAGAGATTAGCAAACTGTACCCTTCCTTCTCGAAGAACGATGAGAAAGACACAGGAATAGAGACACCAATTCTTTTAGGCTCAAATCATTTGTGTAAAAAAAGC
The DNA here is from genome assembly GCA_903798035.1 of Danio albolineatus. Lineage (NCBI taxonomy): Eukaryota > Metazoa > Chordata > Actinopteri > Cypriniformes > Danionidae > Danio > Danio albolineatus. The sequence continues at coordinate 451,677 of CAIGQQ010002477.1, forward strand.
TTCATCATGCTCGATTCTGCTCAGTGTGCTCCCACTTCTCTCGCCCTCGCTCTGTTTCTTAATTTGTCTGCGTTTTTGCCTTATTTCCATCTCAGCTACAATGTTTGTCTGCCACCTTGGCTCAGAACACTTGCTGTGTGAATATGTGGGCTTTTCGTGTGTGCGAGTGTGAATCGTTGGGTCTCTTAGAGCTTGTCAAGTCTCTTTATACACCACTCACATAGTATTGAGACTGATTAGTGCTGTGTACCAAAGCAAGCATCACTATTAGTGCTGATTTTATACAACCTTCAAGAACTCCCTATAAAAGCATTACAAGGCACTCATAACCTTTTGGTAACTGCATAGAAACATCTAGGTAAACACCTACCCTGTTATACAATAGTCAACGTTTGAAGAAGATCAAAACAAAAAAGGTTTTCACTAGAATGGGTGATGTTAAATAGTTTTAGGACAACATTCATGAAAGGTTTTGATCTGCTTGAAATGTTGACTACTATATTGGCAACAATACATTTTCTTGCTGGTGCTCGTCTATACTTTGTACAATCTTTATTGTAGAAAGAATATTTACATGCTTTATTTTATTGTTTTGTTTTTTATATATTTAAATTTGACTATAGTAAAACTACCCAGAACACCCAAGCATGCATGTTCATCTTTGCCATTTGGGAGAAACAGATGGAATTTTTCTCTTTAGTGCTATGGCAACATACACACCTGATGTATGACATCAGAGTTAAAAGTCTAGTCATTTGTAGTTTTCCTTTCTTCATATTAGACGTGTGTGGAGTTTGCATGTTCTCCACATGATCGTGTGAGTTTCCTCCCGGTGCTCCGGTTTCCCCCACAACTCCAAAGACATGTGGCATAGGTGAATTGGATAAGCTAAATTGTCCGTAGTGTATGTGTGTAAATGAGAGTCTACAGGTGTTTCCCAGTGATGGGTTGCAGCTGGAAGGGCATCCGCTGTGTAAAAAATGTGCTGGATAAGTTGGCGGTTCATTCCGCTGTGGCGACCCCTTATTAATAAAGGAACTAAGCCGAAAAGAAAATCAATGAATATTAGACTTGTGCCAGTCTAATCACATTGTAAGCGCACTTTTATTTTTGGTTTCTTTAATTCTGTTGATGCCGTGAGCATCTGCAAACACACACATGCTCACCATCAGCCGTCCCCTGAAGTGGAGTCTCACATACAGGTAGTGTGACCTGTGTGTGTGTGTTTTGTGCGACCTGTAGAGTTTGGCATCAGACTTTTCCAGATGCCACACGCTGGAAGCATATGCTACATCATTCTCTGAAGAGCACTGCGGTTTGGTGCATTGCCGGCATCCACACGTACAGCTTTTCTTTGTGTCTGTTTTCTGGCAGTGTTTATGACGCCTTTGTTTGTGTTTATGCACCTGTCTCTTCTTCAGTCTCACCTGCCAATCTGTCTCTACCTCTTTTCTCCCTCTTTGGTCTCTATTTTCCATCCCTGGACTCTGATGAGACCATTCTATATTTAGCTGTGCTTCCTAAGCCAGGCATAACTGTTTTATTGTTCATACTTGATAATTGGCTTGCAGGCCAGAAAAATATAGTAACCATATAGTAACAGCATCCTACCAACTGTAGTATTTTATATTATTGTAGTGCTTTTTTACCTGTTTATTGTTGTATGTATGTATATATGTGTGTGTGTGCGTGTGTGTGTGTGTGTGTGTGTGTGTGTATGCATGTTTGTATTGTTTTGGTTTAGTTGGTTTCATTTAACTTGTTTTTTTTTCTTTTCTTTTCTCTTTTCTTTTTTTGTCATCGATAATATCAGTCAAGTAGAGCTAAGAACTTTTTTTTTTTAAATAGAGCTAAGGCTTTTATTGCATGAATACAAGCATTGCTAAAAATATATATGTTTTACTTTTTTCCCAAAAGAATGAAGATCATTTATTATATTTCATAATTTAAACAGTGTAAATGGTGTCAGATTTTGTTTTTCTTTCCTTTTGCTCCTACAGTAAAGATATTCGGATCACTTTCGTTGTACAAACACAGAAAGTTGAAACATTATTTGAAACGACATACCCTGTATGTGTTTCTGAAAACAAAGCAGGGTCACTTTAGCATTTCATCAGTTTAATAGGTTTGCTTTCTTAGGTTTGTTTGGGTTTGAACCATAGCAGACCAGGAGAGCCCTTTCGCTCTCTGGAGACGGTGAGTTTCCTGCTGTAGTCACCCTGATGACGTGTGAAGTGAATGCCCATGAGTGCGAGTGTGTTTGTGTGTCTGTGCACACATGTGTGTGTTCTCCTGATCCATGTCCAGGCTTGCTTTATCACCTGGGAGCTCTGTGTGGAAACACAACAGTCATATCAAAAACTTTCCACTAAAAGTTACGTTTACCAAACCTGGCACCAGGCTAGGATAGTGTGTGTACTGTAGTTACTTCAGTTTACCGGGCCTCAGCAGGGACTTTGTGTTTTGGAGAATGAAGGAGCAGGGAGTTCTCCGGAGGGGGTTTTCCTCTCCCACAGCCTCTCTGGAGAACGTGGCATTTGCCTCGACTAGTATTGTCATCAACCTGCAGCAGGAAAACACATACACACACATACACACACAAACCCAGTCTGATCAATGGACTGGTGTCTGGCTTGAGATTTATCCTGTAGCTCCTCTGACAGTGCGGTGCGTTTTAAAAGACTGTAACTCAGGCAGGGTGGACAAACACCGCCAGACATTCATCTGCTCTCTGTTCAACTCCACTCGCTCACTGCCTAAAACTGACCATTTATGGAGAAAGAGAGAGGAACTCAAACAAAGCATGAATTCTTCGCGAAAGAGAAATGATTAAACATAAAGATCTGCAGTGTAGGAGAAGAGAGAATTGGAGAAACGGAGCGAGCTCTGTGATGTATCGTCTCGTGTCTATGCACTACTGAAAAAGCCACTGAAGCATAACTTAATTTCTGATTTACATTAAATATTCTTTACTTTATCATCAATGCATGTAGAATACGTTGTGTGTCGTTGTTTTTACGAAGTTTAAAAGTGTTAGACGTTTGTCAGATGTATTTAACACAGGTACAAGTCTCCCTCTAATTGGACTGGAATGTTCTGTCTTGTTGTGAGTCTTCTGTAGACATCTTTCCCTCCCCGAGAGTGCCACATGTACCTGCAGCCAGTAAATTCAGCCTCTCCAGAGACATCTGTGTTTACCACAGCTCATGCAACAGATTCAAGTGGGATGGTTTTGACTTTGCTGTTGTGTACTGCAGATGTCCAACAGCAGCTTAAGTAAATGATCTGCTTTTGAGGTTGAACTTAAACCCCTGTCCCTTTCATCCTTGCATATCCTTTTCATACGGTAGCCAAGAAAGTTTTAAATGAAGTTGAAGTTTCAGAGATCAATGAATAGTTTTAGGGAAAAAGCTTCTTGGCATTTATCGAGCCTTGGAGAAATCATGTTGTCTTAATAGTTCACGCTCTAATGCGCAAGTGGGCTTTGCTTTATTTGGGTAGAAATGTCTATAAACAATTTCATCGAAGAGGCCTTCATACAGCGCTTTGCACACTGGAACGGCGTAATGTAATAAATCAATTCGCCCGTGGGTCTTGACACGTCTGGCAGCCCTGTGAAAGCCTGGCGTAAACATACTGATATAATCTGCTTCTGATCGGCATGAAAACTTGATACCTTATTAAATGTTTCGCTAGCACTGATGCTCGTGCCTGGAGCTAATTGGGAAGGCTGCATGTGTGTTTGTGTGTATGCGTTTTCTCTCCTTAACCCCTTGATGTCCTGTAGCGGGTGCCAGCATGCCAACCTTGCCTTGCCAAATGCTAAGCACAGGTGTTTTTTCAACATTAGACAGATGTTACATGTTAGTCTTGGGCGAGAATGGCAACTAATTATCCTCATAACAAAGTATGTGCTTTTCTATCATTTGATTGGTAGATACTTACCTGTTAAAGGGAGTAAATGAACATGCTAGTTCATTCTGATGATGCATTAATTGTCCTGCCATTGGATAACACCCCATTCTTTTGGCATTAAGGTAAATATTGCATTGAGGGTTCATCGTTGCTTTTATGCACATATAATGTGTTTTGCATTAAAATAGGCACGAATATCTCCATAGGCCACCCTGCTCTTGAGATATTAAGAGTCAGCTAATGAAAACCCCATATCAGTTAACCACTAGTTGCTTATCTCCATCTCTTTTCATGCATTCTCATTAGTTTGACTGGCTCTGAAGTCTGCACTGAGCGCTTGGTGCCCAGTGCTGAGACTCTTTAGCTCAGTGACCCAGTAAATCCTCCCAGACGTGTGGCCTCCTGCCCCCCTGCCATACACAGGCCATTAGATCTGCCCTGGGGCCTAGGGACCAACCTGCATGAGAGAGAGAGAGGGAGAGAGAGAGATGAAGGGATGAATGAGTCCAGATGATTAAACGGCAGCATTAGAGATGACCTCATCACGCTTCCTTATTTGGACTTCGGGTAGCTTTGCCATTCAGCTTGTTGTCGACAGTTCCTGTTTTAGTTCACCGTGTTAGGGTACTGTGGCATGTAGCTAGAGAATGTTTTCATAAAATTATGTCAGAAATTCATGTTACTTTCATAATGTTAAGTATTTCAAAGTCAAATGGGTTATTAAACTACATTAAATGTTGGGCAGGACTTACTTTTATCCATTAGGAATTGATTGTATGAGCTAGGTCACACTGGAGCAAGGAAGTTAAGAACATAAAATGGATTTGTCTTATCAGCAAAAGATGAAGTTGGTTTTAGAGGTAGGAATAACATCTACTGATGTTTAACATTTTAGCAAGCTGAATTTATAAAATACTTTTATTTCAAAAGTAATGTAAAAAGATTTCATTTTCCATAAAATATTAAGCAGCTGAACTGTTTTCATAATGATAAATGTTTTTTTTCCTTATTCTTAGACTTCGGAAACAAATCAGCCAGTCAGAGGGAATTATAAATGATTGTGTCACAGTATAGTCTGCAATGAAGGCTGCAAAAATCAGCCTTTGCCATCACAATGATATAACTGATTTACTGTATTTTTGATCAAGGAAATGTAGCTTTGGGCATAAGAGACTTTTTAAAATATCTTACTGACTTCAGGCTTTTGAGTAGTGGTGCATCTTTTAAGCAAATGTCGATAAAGTAAATTATTGAAAGTGCTTGCACTGACAAATTGTGCACAGTAGGAAAGTACCTTTAGAAGATAAATGCGTTAATATTTTCTTAATCAAGTCTAGAACTGGGTCAAATCCTGCTTTTGAAGAGTCAGAATGCTGCTGATTTGCCTATAAGTATGCATTCTAAGAGATGAGAAACCAAGGCTAGTCCAATTCCTAATCTAGCTTCACCTGCAATGTGAACTACTGTATGACTATGACTTTGGGGACAGAACCCAATTAGTAAAATATTGATTAACTTGATTTTTGTGTGTTTAACTGGCGTTGGAGCTAAACAGTACATTTAGCATTGAAAATGTTTTCAAAACCAATCTTTTCAGTTGTGCTGCCCTCTCGCTTGCCATGGAGAATCTGTTTAAGGGATCGCTTTGATAGCTGTGTCCACTATCAAGATAATTTGACTGCAGGTTGGGTCTCGAAATCTCAGCTGGTATGTGTGGAAGCTTGTCATAATTGTTCTCAATGCATTAGGCTAGACACAGCTGCATGCTATGAGTTCTCTCAGTCGAACTGTTTGAGTGAGAAATGAGCTGTTGTGTCTTAGCTGGAAGCCATCTTACTGGAGCACAGAGACCGTGTGTGTTGCTCTTCATAACCGCCACTGCACCTGAATCAGAGTATTTCTTCAGACAATCGCAAGAGCAATGGAGAAAGAGGGGGAAATAAGGAGAAGGGGGGAAAGAGAACAGAAGGAAGGGTGGGGGAGAGAGTCACCTCCACAAATAAACAACTTTGCTCAGTTGATTTGAATTATTCAGGGTTGTCAACAGCAGAGAACCAGAAAAACAGCCCAACAAATAACAAATTACACCATCAAGCTCACTGGGGCGGAATTGACAGAGTGTTCGGTTGTGCGGTGAGAGCTAGAACATGCAGGATCGGAAATTAAAGGAATGCAAATGCGCTTTACAGGAACATGTGTTTGCCTGTAAATGCTGTCAGGTTACATCAAGTCCAAATGGCATCTATGAGCTTTTACAAAGCTTATTTAATTTTAAATAGGGGAAATAAACATTATGTAAATTGACACGTATAGAAACATGTTTTCACAAGTGTTTTGCAGAGCCTTTCAAAAGCGAACTGAATATGTGTTCTGCAAACACTGCGGTAAATTCGATTTGATTCACAATTCATATAGTTGAAATTTTATATTGATTTAACACTGTTGGAAAACAATGTTGGTTTTGTAAAAGTCTGTCACGGTTCTTATAAAAGTCTGAGTTTTCATAGCAAATTGAGTCACAAGTTTCTGTATTATGTCATTTAATGTATGATATCTAGTTTACCATTTAGAAAGTCAGCCAAAACCAATTGCTTTAAGGTCTGTTCAGCCTTTAAAGGTTGTGTAGTATATTCCAGTCCTCTCTATAAGTGAATTTGAATGTTCAAATCAATAATAAGATTCAAATTACGAATGATGATAGAACAGCCTTGGGTCTTCTTAAATTTGCGAAGCTTTGCTGTATGGAAGTTTTTTTGGGGGGATATTAAATAAAGTCAGAGATATTAAACAAGCTTCAATGCTTTCTTCAACTAAATTGCAGGCTTAATGCTCTCAGTAATCAGATGTTTCCCACATTGCACCTGCATCGCTGAAAGCACCAGTGAGGTCAATAAAGCATGACTTCCACCTGCGTCACATTTACACATGAGACCAGCAGGTCTCTCCCCATACCTTGTTTTCTTTCTTTCTTTCTTTCTTTCTTTCTTTCTTTCTTTCTTTCTTTCTTTCTTTCTTTCTTTCTTTCTTTCA
>CAIGQQ010002477.1:458721-494800 GCA_903798035.1 Danio albolineatus
CAGACTAACAAGAAGGAAAACAAGTTTCTTAACCTTGAACTTTCTTTCTACTGCCCTTGTTTCCATGGCAATAGTGCTAGTTCAGAATAGAGTAGTTCCTCTCTCCTGCCTTTAGCTCAGTCACGGATACACTGCTCAACCCTTTATCAGCAGTTCTGGAGGATAACATGGCACTTCACACACAAACACAGACACATACACACATATAGCTGTCGGGAATTTACAGCTGCGCACAAATCCCAGCATGCCCCTCTACCCACTTCATGCCTGTCTCTGTGGTGACTGGTGGGGAGGGATGGACAGAAGCATGTGGCGTACAGGTGGAGCCTGGGAGATTTCAGCATGGAGTCTTTTTCTAAGTAAAAACAATTGCTTTTGGGAGATTTGTTCTGACTCCATCTGTGGAGTCCCTTGTTGATGACATCACAACAGATGTCATCCGTTCACACCTTGGAAAGTGCTGCGTCATACCAGAATCTTTCTTACTCTTGGGGAAAAGAAAAAAAAAAGCACTAGGTATTGCCCTGCACACTCACACGTGCAACAAAGCTTACTTGGCATTCACTGTTTGCCATGGGCAACATGATGTGTTAGTCTCCAATGGCTCCTGCATCTAGCTGGGGAATATGACGGAACAGACTCAAGCTGTGTCTGATGCAATGAGGGCTTCTAGCTTTCACTCTTTTTCCTTCTCTCTTTCCTTTCCCTTTCTACTGCCACAAAACATAACCAGTCCAGGAATGAGCATGGGTGGGGATAGCTCTCAAAGAATTGTTCAGATACCACCTTCAAATCAAGAGACGGGTAGTATTTCATTGATATGATTACAAATTATGGGTATTCTAGGGCCATTATCCTTAAATGAATTTATTTCTCCTGCACTATATCTATATAATATGTAGGTAATTTCACTTGAGGATTTCCACAAGCATTTTTCTCCTTTCTGTTGAAAGTGACTTTTTGTCCACTGTATTTCATACACTATTGATTTTATCTGTTTTTACATGATGATTATGGTAAATTCCCATGGTAAATTACCAATTTTTACCAACAGCAAACATCAGTAAAAAAAGTTCCGGTAAACTCTATGATGTCACTCATAAGAAATTACATTCAAAGCTGTGTCATTTTCATCATCTGTCAAATATGCAATGGTGTAAAGTAACAAATTACAAATACTCAAACTACTGTAATTGTAATTACTGTAATTACTGAACTACCTGTACCTCAAGACATGGCGATTTATAATTGCGGCAAACTGTTTGAAAGCATTAAAAGTTTCCAAAAGAAGATGTTTATATTCTTTACACACGTTGACCCAGAGACTGTTTAGATGCATGTAACTGATGAGAAGATGACGGGTATTTACTGTATGACCGAAATGGTCTTAAACACCCAGCAGACATAAGACGTCAACATGATGTCAGATTGATGTTGTACTGCATTTTGTTTGGAAATGAAAATCGGGTTGACGTCAAAACCGACGTCAATGTCCAACGACCAACCTAAAATCATCCTCTAATGATGTTACAGTTTGGCGCTGCGTGGACGTTACCACTATGACGTCTATCAGATGTTGGATTTTGGTTGCTATAGCTGACAAATAAATGTCAGTATTTGATGTCAATATGATGTTGGCTCAATGTTGGATTTTGGTCACTTTTTAACACAACCTAATATCAACCAAATATCAACGTCATTTGACGACATTATTGGACATCAAAATAAAGTTGCTCTCAGACGCTGGCTAGACATTGAATTTTGGTCACCTGACATCACAACCTAATTCTAACCTAATATTAACATCTTATGATGTTGTGTGCCTGCTGGGTAATAACTAAATGCACTACAGAATGTTACGTTTACACACATCCACAAATTACATATAAATGCATCCGCATTTTACAGCATAATACCCACTACTCACTACTCTTGAGTACTTTTGAAGGGTCTTACTTTGAGTAATATTTACAACAGATACTTTTACTCTAATTGCACTACAGTTTTAGGCAAGCAATGGTACTTTTACTTAAGTATGGTTTTTCATTACTCTTTCCACCACTGCAAATATGATATTATTTCTTAAATTTAAGATGTACGTAGATGACCACACAATGTGGTTTTGCTCTTATCAAAATTAGACTCATGATGAAACGATATTAAATTAAAAGCAGCAAAGTTTACTGTAAATGTTGACAACAGAGCTTGCTTATAATAATAAAAAAAAAATTCCACCTGATGCAATTCAAAAATAAGAATTTATTCTCTATCATCCCTAGATAGTATCTCTGTTCCGGCTTAGTGGCTAGCCAGGGAAATTCTTTTGGCCACCAAACACTTGGACTTTTTGGCCCAATTTTTGGTTGTGTCTTTCCTCTCTTTTCATCCCTTTATTCCACACGTCCGCCTCCTCTCCAACTCTCCGTCATGTTTCTTTCCCAGTAGCCCAGCTGATTGAACAGAGCTACATATCTTAAGCTGGAAACACTGCCAACAATTAGAACAATTACTGCCAATTTCGCCACCTGCGGCCCTACTGAAAGGAAGAGCGGAGCCTGAGCCAGTGTTTTATTTGCTGGAACGCCACTATGCACAATGTTTAATTACAACTAAGCAGCCAACATTTGTTTAATCTGTCTTTGAATATACACTGCTTGTTCCTTCCTGCCAGCTCGGTCTTTCCGTCCCCGATTTTTGCCTTTTTCTTTTTAAATATGTGTGACGTGAAGTGGGTGTGTTGGATTTGTATGCTTTTGTTAGGAAGTGTTGGATCTTCTTCCTTTGGGATTGGAAGCATCCCACTTCCACTGTGAGCTACAAAACACACACAGACACACTAATATCACAAGCACGTCTGCATCAATGCAAGAGAGCAGTACTCAGCACCTGCAGCCAGGCCGGACTGCCTCTCTGAATCCTAATTCCTCCCGTAAATAGGAAAGGGAAAAAACAGAGGCCACTCCTTTGTAGCATCTCAATGAGCTTAGAGTGCGCTTGTGTATGTGTGTGTGCGGATGTCTGCTAAAACCCTTGAATGGGGCTCCCAGATTACTCCAAAGTGCAGTCGTTTCAATGACATGACAAGCTTGTCAATTGCTTGTGCTATTCTTCCCTTGCGTAAATGGTTTTTCTAGGCGTTTGTGCATTCCATTCAGTTTTAATGGGTTTTAATGGCTCTGAAGAGGGCCCTGATGCAAGGGCTTGTTTAAGAAAAATGCTCAAGGGTGGAGCCCCACCGCCTCACTCTTTGGGTTCTTATTTGCAGCACCGAAGCCTCCTCATCCTCGCTCATTTTGCTCTCCCTCGTATGAATAAGTGATGAGATTTCATACATCACTGACCTCGGGCCTTTCTTACAAGTTCATCAATCATCAGGCCCCCCTTCTCACAAAGAGCAGATGTTTGGGGGTGCAGACGTTTCAGGGGTACCTTGCTACTGATGACCACCATCAGCATCTGACCCCGCATAGACCTGAGTCAGCACACAGACAGAGAGAAGGTGGAGGATAAGGTAAAAATGCTGCAGTGGGAAAGGAAATGTTGGAAGAGGGGAGAGAGAAGTTAGGAAGCGAGAGGCAAAGAATGATTGTGGGAGAGGTATTAAATGAGCCACGAGGGATCATTGATCTGCTGAAAGTGCAAAGTCTGCACTGAATTGTAAGTGTAGAAGCTGTGCTTTGAACTTGTACAACATGTTTGTGTGAGGAGAGAAAGGCCAAAAAGAGAGACCAAGAATAAGACAATGTCTGAATCAAATTGACTGTATTGATATATAAAGATGTGTCTGGATAATCATAAGGTAAGATGAAAGTCAGATACCACTAGTAGACATTATATTAGGCTTTCTTTTCAAATTTGATATGAATTCATTTAGAGTAGCAGACATACAGGTAGTTTGGCACTTTTTTGATCCATTAAATCCACTTCAGTAATGTATTCAAATGATAAAAAGGGACAATTAATATAATGTTGAAAGATTTCTGTTAAATAGAGCTTTCTTTCTAATCAAAGCATCAAATCAGTACATTTGAGTGATTTCTGAAGGACAATTTACTGTAATACCTAGGACTGCAGTGATGGTGTCTGAAAATTCAGCTTTGCCATGACAGGAATAAATAAATTGTAATAAGATAGAAAAGAGTGCAGTTGCACATTTTATTTTTTATTTATTGATGTCTGCATATGTATTTTATTTCTTAATGTTCAATAAATATACTAGTAGAATAAACTTCAAATAAACAGTGTGGTTTCTTGTTGTGATTCTAAAGTGTTTTATAATACAAAAGAGAAGAAATGTTACAGATAAATTGAAATAGATCCCATTTTTATCTCCATACTTGGCACAGTTTGAGTCTGGATCCAGTTACGATAGTAACACATTGTAATGTATATTGGTTCATGTAGCTCTATTTTGTAGAATACCACATCAGCACCATATAACACCCTAACATACAGTACTTGTGGTTAGTAATGTCGAAATGAATAGAGAGCCAGTGCTTTTCTGTATTTCCCTGTCTGGTTGTAAACAGTGTATAAAAGTGAAATCGATATTTATTTATTTTTTCTGAGATTATGGTCCCAGTAGATGTGATTGCAGAAAGCTGCAGGAATGTATGGTATATTACATGATGCTTTTGCAACCATTAGATTGCAATCAGCCTTTAGTTGCACTCTTGAAGAAAAACAAACTGAGAAATGTATGAAGTGGCAATAATGCAGATCTCAAGCAGATTCAATGCACTGTATTATAAACACAACACAGATTTGTTCAACCACAAAAACAATCGAAACTGAGACAATCAGACACTGACTTCTCCGTTGCCACCAATTTGTATGCTCTTAAAGTGTCTCTAGTACATTTGAAATGCTTCTGTATGCAGCTCCTAATGTATTGTCTCCAAAGCAGCGCTGAGGATGACGTATTGATTTGATCAATCAATGCAGTAAAAGCTATAAAGGCATGCTGTAATGGTGGCACTTAAAGAGAGAAGCCGGAACACTGATCATTCTCAAGGAGATGCAAAAAGAAAGGGAAAGAGGGTCCACTAGAAAGCAAGAAACCAAATGAGTGTGTAAAGTGGAGTTAAGACTGTGTCTGCTGCCTGTCTGTCTCAGTGCCCCTTTTGTATTTTAATGATTAATGCGCAGCTAAGCAGGGGGTCCGTTTCATCATTACTGTGGGCCCAGTCCTTTATTCCTTCTACACATCCCTCTGTCCTTTGTCCCTCATTTGTTTCCACCCATATTTTATTATTCAGACAATGAGTGAATATGCGATAGTTCTTGTCTGCATCTTTTGCATCTGTATGCGTGCTGTCCATCATATTGCAGTTGCTTGGACCAGTGTCATGCATTCTGAGTGTAACGTCATGAATATTTTTAGTCTCCACGGTCAGCTTGTGTGCTTGATTAGAACCATGATTAGATTCAGGTCTGTTTTTACATGAAGTTTTTGGTATATAATTAAATTGAAACTGCCATAATTAAAATTAAAATGACATGAACCAAGACTTTTCTGACCTTTTCGAAGGTAGCACACAATGTAATCACCCTTCGCATCAATGTTCATGTAACATACCCTCGGTCAGAAGCTGTAGTAAAGCTGTTTATTTTATTTTAAGGTTTAGAAGATGACTTTTTCTTATACTGTATCCATGCTGCTGTCCCATTATCCAGCCGTTTCCAGTAACTCATTTAGTTGCAACACTAAAAGCCCTTCGTGGCCTGGCAGATGTTTGAGGGATACAGCCATTTTAGTTCATCAAAGATTCATTGCCCCAAAGCACGTCCCCCGGAAATGGCCGCTATGTGTTTTAAAACAAACCTGCAGAGGCTTTAAACGCTTGCTAAGATACTGCAATGTAAGGTCAGGGCGGTTGAGGACTCTACTAGAGACGAAAATCTCTGCAGCACCATTTCAGTGGAATCACATTTTTTTCCTAATTAGGATTTGGTTTTGATGATGCAAGCAGTGCAACATTTCAGCACTTCAGATTTAAATATTTATTGGGTGCATGTTTAGAGGTAAGGTCAGCCCGAAGTAAATAATGAGAGCAGTTGCGGGAAGTTGATGAAGGATTGGGAATGTTGCGAGATGAGTGAAATGTTTAACCCTAATCCAGTAAAACCTTTTTCCGCTTAGTCCCGGGTCAGTCCTTTGGCCTCCTGCGAGCTGAACGGCTCCTGGGCTCATGTATGTTTTAAGACTGCTCATATCCTGGGATGAAAGGGTATTGACTTGCTTGATGAGCTTCTTTCCTTAGGGAGGGGGGTTCAAGCTCTTGAGTGCCTCCCATAGGCAAAAACAGCCTGGAGAAAGCGAAGAAGTCTCTTTCCTCACTGACCTGCCCAGATTGGGCGAGGCTTTGGACACCACAAATGGGCTTTTGTGGTTCCACCGTATAGCATAAGTATATCCACAGGGACACCCATTCTGCCTCCCAGTCATTGCCCTGAGTGCCAGGCGGTATGATCTTTGTTGGAATATTGAGGATCACAGGGAACAGTGGGGTAGAGGGTGGAGAGAGGTGCACAATCTGAGCCTACTGAGGTTAAATATGTTATGATTGATGAGGTAGCTTTAATAGCGCACGTCTGGCCTCCCCTATCGATTAAGGGATGGATTATGCATGCATTTCCCCATTGTGTTGGCACAACAGATGACTTAGATTACAGTGACGGATTCGGGAAATGTGAACTCTGAGCTGATTGCTTTTCCGTTGCGTCTCAGCTGCATTATGAATGATGAAGCATGCTAGTCCTTCGGATGCTCCGAAAGCGGAGGCAAAAAAAGCCTCCCGGAAGCCTGTAATAATCCTGGTGTAATATTTGGGAAATCCTATTACGAGCGTTTTTATGTGCCGAAGAAAGAAAAATAGGTAAAGACGACGGCGTCCTATAGAGGCGAAAACAGATTATGGCTTAACAAGATAGATGTAGACATGTATAAGTCTTTCCTTTTCCTCCTCCCCATAATCCCATCCTTCCACAGTCTTGTAGAACAGGGCCTACATGTCAATTTTATATTGCATATGTACTTGTGTCTTGAGCAGTGAACGTAAGTTTAAGTAAGATGCAATACCAACAACAGAAGGCAAAAATCTATTTAGCGGATCCTTTATGAAACAGCTTTATGTCTATTCAATGGAAGGGAAGAATTTGAGCCTACCTTTTGCTCTTTTTAGTGCACAGGACAGGAGAAGTTCATATAGATGCAGACCATGTCTTATTCTGACTCCACTAATGTATGATATAGTATTCTGTTTGTTTTAGCCCTATGGGTCAGAACTTTCAGGCATTTCTAGCCTGTCACAGAGGCGGACTGTCTTGAAAAAACTGGCTGGTCACGGAGTGCATTGGATCCTGATCCCACTCAAAAGCCCCTGGGCATCTAGTAACTCTTTCCAAAAAACGTCCTTGTTTACTTTATGACACACAAAGTCAGGTCTTCCGCCTTAAGCCATGACCCAGTCTAGACATATTCAACCCCTGTGCAGCAAGATCAACCCCACAGGTCAAAGGCTGAAGGTCAAGCTCAGCAGAAAGAAGAATGATTGTGCTGATGTCACCTCAGGGTGTGTCGAGCACATCATGCAGGCGTGTGATAAGGTTATACATGCATGGGGTCGCTCTCATTTCTAGTCTTTCTTTTCATGGATGCTGATTATGAAGATTGAGTCGTTAATCCTCCCCTGTGTGCGACCGTCATTGTGAACTAATATTGTAGAATGTTGCATATGAATGAAGATTTTGATTTATTGGTGCAAAGGTAAGGCTTAATGTGACAACAATTCCTGTCATGGGGATGCAAATAAAGCATGAAGTATGGTGTGAATGTAATGAAATAACACATACATTATCCCATTAGATTCCCTGATAAGTGTTATTAAGTGATAAGCACCAAATGAGCTTTCACTCAGAGAGGGCTTTCCTTTTTTTAAGTAAAGGTTGTGGGATCTCTGTTCATTCATTATGGCTAATGCGTGTTTGTGTTTTTGGGTGGCGGTTGGAGTCAAATAGTGGGCTCAGGCTAAAGCAGAAGTAGAGACTTCCCTTTCTCTCTCTCCTCTCCAGATACTCTGTTTAATTGAAATGACCCCCTGGGGTTGTAGCACTGACCGCAGCAATTAAAACTGCCATGCAGCACAGCAGAGAGAGAGGTCAGGATAAGGGGGGGTACAGGCCACTGTGAGTGTGTGAGTGATTGTGTGTGTATGAGTGTGTGTATATAGTCCACAATCATGCTCAATCAATAAGAGCTGATGACTGTAGATAGTGGCCCTGATACTTAATATTTAAAGGGGTCAAGTGCCGTGCCCCCCTCCCCCCCACAAAACAACCACCACCATGCCCTACTCAGTTCTTCTTATCTGGTTCTAATTTGCATATTACCTCTTTATGGTCATACACTGATTAAAACCTCACGCTGAGGTCTTTTTAAAGAATAGTTGATCATTTTTACTTTTGTTAATACAGGTCAAAGCACAAAATACATTATTTTTTGGAGATATAGTAATCCAGTTAAATAATCGAGTGCTAAAATGTTAAATATTATATTAATGTCTGAATATAATAAGACAATTGTGGTTCTACTACAAATATTTGTTTAAACATAATAATTTAAACAGTGGCTTTCATAAATCATTTTTTTTCTTATTCGTTTAGTAAATACATCAATAAAAAGTTATATTAAGTATAATATAAGTATATAAAGTTTATTAGTTCTGCTATATCTGATTGGAAAATAGCTTTAATGAAATATAATGAAAGGCAGTTTAAAGGGGGAAAAGGCATGACAATCGATCTTTAAGCAGTCGACTTGTTAAACTGTTACTGTAAATGAAGGGTCTCTCCCTTTGTTCCATAGTAACTGACATCTTGCTTTTAGTCATGCCAGAAGTTTGCAGCATTTCAGTTAAGGCTTTTATTCATAACTAAATCACCATAAAAAATATGAAAACAGAATGTGCAATGAAGACCCTAGCAGATGTACAGGTATTTGATTAACAGTGACCACAGATGTTTGCACAGGTTGTTGATAAACTTCAGAAAGTGTCTTTATAACTCTGGCATACGACCGTGTGTAGGATTCATCCTCCCCGGAGACATCAGTGCTCTCACTTTCTCTTCTCTCTTTCCCTGCAATGTGGCAGCAAATACAAGCATGTCTGTTTATACCAATATTCAAATTCATTTCCCAGAAGAGGCTATGGGCCTGAGAACACAAGTCCAGATATCCTCGAGTCCAAATGAGAGGGTGACTTCGTCTTAGACAACAGATGGGATTCTGTGGTTGGATTCTTTTTTTTTCCTCCCGCTATCAACCATATAGAGCCACTTACTTTCTTCATGTTTCTTCGCTGACAGTTTGAGTTGATGGGAGGTCTTGAGTCTTGTACGACTGTCTCTACTGTCATCGCACACCATACCTAGACTATGTGAACATCCATATAGTATTTCACATTTAAAACACCTTGAGTGAGACTTCAGTGCATTCGAATGTATATTTGTGTATAAAGGAGAGAAAAAAAAACAAGCAAGCCTACACTGTAAAATAATTATATGATCATTTCGTCATGACAACATTTAGTTCATTATAACTTTTTAAACTACTGTAAGTTAATCATGTTCTAACTTAATTTTATAAGTTACATAAGCTGTTTTAAGTCAGTTTAATATAATATAAGTTCAAATGACTCATAAAGTTAATTAGATTCTGCTTGAAAATGCAAGGCAACCAGTCTTTTTGTACAGTGTACTATAGATAGTAGGTCTCATTCACTTAACATGCACAAATGTGTGTGGAATCTGTGTAAGAATGTTTTCACAAAGAGGGATTTTAAATAAGAAACCACACACTGAAACCACACTTATTCAAGATAAGTAGAATGTTATACAGAGGTGCATTAAATTAATGTCGTATTGCTATTATAAAATGCGTTCAAAATAATGTATATAAAAGTATATAAATCAAATTGATCACTTTAGTTTATATTTATGCATCCATTATTGCAATTTATTTAAAAATAGTTGCATTGTTTAATTTGTAATTCTGTTAGAATCATGTAAGTAACATTAGACGCATTTTTGCAGTTTTAGAGCAAATCAGTGATTTGCAATATGTCATTTAAGATGCTGCCATTAAAGACAAGGCAGTCAGCTAGGATTTGGAAACATCTGTAGTGCACGCTGACATACCTGGTACAGTTATCTGCGCTCGTACTGCTGCTGCTGAGATAATTAGAGCTGTGTGATTAATGAACTGCAGGTTAATGTATAGCTATAGAACAGGATGTGGAGCTCACTTAGATTCACAGGGAGTCTCAACACAGCCATAAAACAGCCCCGCTTCCTCTCGTACCGCCACATGACTGATTAATGCTAGATTCATAAGGATCTCCAATTGATCATTTATAACCCAGTTCAAGAAGCCACGCTCGTTCTTTAATGACACAGGATGTTGTGGCTCACATAGACCGCACTGTGAGGTTTTACTACAGTATTGAGCAGCATGGCTTTTGTCTGTGGTCTCTTTTACTCATCTGTCCCTATCTAGAAGCAAATGGAAATACAGTTGGCTTCTCACCGGCCATATGTGTGTGGATGAATCCTGACATGAGACAAAAGCAGAGGCCTGTGACCTTTTCAGAAGGGAAGATTTTCTGTGTCGTGACTTGCCTCCGACCTACACGCTGCTGGATAATCTTGACTGTTCTTAGAGCAGTGGCAGCTATGTGGGGATGTAAGGCAAATTCAGATGTGTGTCTTCAACAGTAAAAGGACCTTCAAGAGTTTCCTTCCTATTTCTTTGCTACATAATTGTCTATTGTCATGATCAATAATTTAGTCTTGTTTTAAGCACAGTACAAAACAGATTTACATTACCACCAGGACTCAATATGGACCAAACTATGGGAAATGACTCTGCATTGTTCATAGAAAAGTTATTTAGTGTAAAAATATATAGTTCTTTAGATCTTTTATAGAAAAACAACATTCTTTCACATTAAAAAAATGGTTCGAGGAATTACTGTGGAATTTGTTGTTGTTGTTGTTGTAGTTGTAGTTGTTGTAAGGAACTTAGACATAGTTCTGTCCTCATAATGCTTTGTGCAGTCCTGTTATAGAAGAACCACCATCGACATATTATTTGGTTAGTTTCCAATCGTGAAGTGCTTACAAAATGATTATTGCTATTATAATTCTTAGATTACAGTAAATCCTATCAAAGTACATTTGAAGTTGTGTGTTTAACTGGAAGTGTCATCCTGCTTCATTCTCTGGTATTCTAGCCCCAGGCTCTTACTGTGACATACTGTGGGCAAGATGTTAATTTTTCACACAAGCAGCATGAGCCCCTCAGCGCCCACAGCCATACAACATGAGACGTGCGTCTCTCCAGGAATCTCTCACTGAATGACTTTATGGCCTCAAATATTCCTGATGGAAATAGTGCTGCCGGCCTCATGGACATGCAGCGGCCCCGGCTCTGATCAATAATGAATGCCCTTAGTGTGGAGCTAACAGATTGTGTGAAAGGAAAAGGGAGGGCTCCAGACAGTCCAGTGCACTGACACAGTGGGAGCTGTCACTGACCTGCCTCTCTGACAGCGGAAGAGAGAGAGAGGAAAAATTAATAAGATTAATGCTCCAATTAAGTAGGGAAGTGATAGCTGAAAGTCCTGTTGTGCTCCCGACTGCAAAAGGAGACTATGCAAGCAAAACGAAGAATGTAAAAGGACACTATTCAAGCGTAACAAAGAATAAAAAACCAGAAGGAAGAGAACATGAAGAATGTTGAAGAAGGAAGAGTGATGGGAAAGAGATTATAAACATTGTAGAAGGAAGTCTCTGGTCCATTAAATCAGAGCTGTCAGTATGTCTACCCATCAGCCCCGTCTGGAGAACCCTTGACATGTCTGTCCCTGCCTCATCTGTGCACTAGCTACTGTTGTTATTGTCAATTATGTCCAATTGACAGGTAATTACTGTCGTTTTAAGTGCCATCATCGTTCAGTATGAAGTAACGTGAATTCTACTGGTAATTAGTTAGGCCGACGCTTATGCTTAATTGGCAATGAACCACAGCATTGCTATAGGGCTTGTTCTAAATCAACAACGGAAAAACATCTCACGTTTATTCTCTCACTTATGTAGTAATGATTTTTACTCTGTCTTGTTTTTTTGTTTTTTTACAATATCTTGGCATGATTTGTATCTCCTAGTGGTGAAATGTCATGCAAAGCTTTGCTTGATGACTCCCATCTGCTGAAACCTCATCAGCGTTCCCATAATTCTCCCCCTCTTGCATTTTCTCCTTCTGTTTTGGTAGGCGTTTATCTAAACAGAAATTGCTTTTGCAGTAGTGTAGCGACTCAAGGCGCGAAGCACCACAGCCATATTTGATTACATTGTGACATTCTGAATATATTTAATATGCGCTAAAACATCTCTGATCCTTCTTGTATGCGACACTGTAACATTCATTGGCTTTTTTATTAATCACACATATGAATCTGTGTCATCTGTAATATTATCTTCCTTGAATAAGCTTTCATATCCTCAGATCAGTGAAATGTAGCCTTGCATAAAAAAGTTACGTGTGCGGTTTCTTTTAGATACAGTATGTGGTGTTATATTGTGGTTTGGTTTTTGAAAATGTAATCCCTCACTTTGCAGGAGTCATAGTCAATTCAGATTGCTATAATGTTTATTTAAAGCCTGTGTTATTGTAGCATTATTGTATTGTATTGCAGTTCTTCATGAGGATATTCCCAGGGTGAGGAAAACAGTTGCAGATCAATGAACTGCTCCCAGGTCAGCGTCTGAGCCGAATGATATGTTGTTGCTTTACAATTGACTTGGCCTCTGTGTTTCACCAATGCCGACCACACATATCAATATATGGCTTTCCCCTTTGACCCAATGCAATCGAGACATCATTGTCAGGAGAATATAAGGACCTTATATTTGACAGCACGTGCAAAATAGAGGGTTGTTTTAGTTTTGGCAATTGTCCACTGGTTTAGATTTTTTTTTGTATTGCTGCAATAAATTGGATTCTTTCAATGCATTGATTTTTTTTTTAAAGGGTGGTTAAAGTTGGTGTCACCACCTTGGCATAAATAGCGAAGAAATAAAACTTCCTGCTCTTTCAACACAGGATATTTAGATTAAATGATCCTCTGCTAAACTCCAGATGTAAACCTTTTATAATCCAGATGGGTCTTTCAGGAACAACCGTTGATTAATACTTCATATCCCTGTCTCCTTGTGAGCTGTGCGCATTATATAAACATTTTGCATACATCAAAGTCTGGCTCACTTTCAATTCATTCTTCTTACATGAGAGAGTGGGCTTGCTCTGATCAGCGGGGACAGTTTTAGCAGCCCTCCCAAAAGCTCATCCATTAGAAATGTGAACTCTGGGTTGCTCAAGTGCCACAGCGCATTAAGGAGTGTTTTGACAGTCCCCGCTTACTCTTTTTAACATCCAACCCCTTCTGGGGCTATTTCAGAAAATGCCTATGTGGGCTGCACAGGGTGCTCAGTGCTTCAGGACGTGAAGTGTGATGCCAGTGAGCTGGCATGGAGATCAGTGCCATTAGGCAATGGAGAAACATTCTCCAACTACAGCCAGCTGCCACACTCAGCAAATTTAGCACTGAATCAGTTTAACTTTTATAAAAAAAAATAATAATAAGAGAGAGAGAGAGAGAGAGAGAAATCTGGATAGTGGAAACTGCTGGAGTTCTTGCCATGAGTTTAGATTTGATCCGTTACTGTGGAGGTGTTGAGCTAAAAGGTTTTTGACATCAATTTCAGCCACATACAGACAATTCTCATCCTCCAGGATTTCTATAGATTTATGCTGTTCGAGCAGCCTGAAAATGAATTCATTACGTTCTGCAGGATCAAAGAGAACGTGAACATTAAAGTTTTACACTTTTATCTTTCTCCAAGCATGTATAATGTTGGAATCATGCTGTTTTGTGATTGCAGACCTAGTTTTTGGGCCAAATCCATATCCGTATCCTCCTAATTCCAAACATCCTTCCTTTTTCCTGGACAATGAAGCATGTGTCCCATTGAGACTCCCCGTTTTGGCTTGTTGCATGATGGACCTTTAAAATTGTTGCTCAGTTGCCTCAAACCACAATCTCTGGCCACGTAGGACCTTATTATCCTGGACATTGATTAATAATGCCCTGCTACATGCAAAAAAGACACACGATTGGGTGCGAAGAAAGAAAGGCAACAGAAATGTGCAGCTTTCTGATAAAAAGCAACCTTGCCTTCAGCTAATTATCCGTGGAATCCTTGTTTCCCTCCAAACAGCCAGATTTCTTCAGAGGCAGCTCCCCTGAGGTTTTGCCTTATAAACGCATTGTCATATCTACACTTTAGGAGGACAGTGATAGAGCAAGTAGGGGATTTTGCGGTCAGCTTTGAGGAAGCATGGGGTGAACAGAATAAGGTTTCTCTTGGGTCTTAAACTGATTTATGAATCTCAACCTTTAGCTTTATGCTGATTTTCTATGGCAATGCAGAGAGGAAGTACTACTGGTGGAGTCATGTTATCAACGGTGAAAAAGAAGTATTTGCGATTCCATCTGTAAAGAGGCTGCAGAGAGTTTTAAGTCACAGCAAAGACGAGGTGGTGCTGATTTACCTGCCAGAGTGCCGTATGCCCGGTCTGTCTCTCTCTGGCCCCTGGCACTGTTGAGCATTGATCAGATTGCATCTGTGTGCCGGGCTCAAGCAGCATCTGTTGTCTGCTCTGAACTGCCCACCCTGCCAGCCGGCTCACTCCACTCACACAGAGCCATCTCAGGGTCGAGAGCAGTAAAATGTGCACCCAGAGCGCCTGGTAATTAAAGCTTCTCTCTTGCTTTTTCACATTCCTGCTATAGCTCTGTTCTAAAATCTTTTCAAAAAGAAAATGAACTAAGAGAAGTATTACACCCATACCAGAACGTGACCTGACTGATTTGGAACACACTGCTACATTGTACATTGTACAGTGGACTGCTGATATGTTGCTAAACTAATGCTTACCACAATTTTATCAATAATGACCATATTGTGATAATTTAAATATACAAAAGACTGCAGAATGACAAAACATCGCACATTATTATCTATTAAAGCATATCACACACCACGTTTTGTTAGTTTTTGGCTTTTTTTTTAATCTATCCTGTCCTTTCTTACTCCTGTCTTCCTGCATGGTGCCCACTGACCCTTCCATCCAAGTCCAGATGGGATGGCCACTGAGAGATTAATGAAGCACGCTGTCCCTCGTCTGACTTTCTTCCGCTGTCTCTTCATCTGACCGCCTGTGACCAGACCCCACACCTTTAGGCCATATTGCGACTGGCTCCGTAGTCACATGCCAAAGCAATGAGTCAACGCATCATATCCTGCACTTAGTAGAGCAACGCTTCAGTTACTATAACCATCGGGAAGCAGATTGATTTGGTGTACCATGAAGATGTTAACACCTTATACAACATAAATTAAAAATCAACCCTGTATTCTTTCTCAATAGACATCCCTGGAGCGCAATTCTTGAGTAAACCATTTGGCGAGGCTATCTTTCCCGAACAGTTGCTGAGAGGCAACGGAGATTGGCAGATTTTCTGGCCTCTTAGTCATTAAAAGTGACTCCTGAGCCGTTTCTGTCTGTCTCCTCATGCCAGCTTGACACTTCTGATATTGATTTAAAGGTTGGGATTTGATTTAAGGAGACAGAATGCAACAGATCCAGGTGTGCTGGTGTGCTGGAGAAAAGGTTGCACACTTGTGTTTGTGTGTATTGATCTGAATGAGCTGCTCTGTGTTGATACGGCTCTGTCTCATCTCTATTTGAAGGAAATGACAGATATGTTTGTGTCTGGCACAGTCTCTCAGTCCCTTGTGTCCTCTCTGGCATGAACTCAACCTTTGGGCAGTGATATAAAGTGTTTACAGTGTAAATGAATGCCTGAGTGTGTGTGTATGAACGTGTCCTTGCATGGTTTGTTTCTCTATATGAAATCCAACCGCGCACAAACACACTAGTAAACATTATTTAAAGCATGTTTTACAGCTCTGACCCAATCCCAGCAGTCAATAAAGCGACTGACCAGATTTATGCATAGGATATTACACTCATATAAGCTATTCAAAGGAGTATAGAGCACAGTTTGCCATCTCCCGCTGTAGCAACGTGTGCTGCCTTAAATATAAAATGTCTTCCATTATCTGTTTATGCACATGCATGAGCTGTATCAGATATAATCTCCGGAGATCAGACCGCATAGAGTCTGCTTAGTGTCATGATTGGCTTTCATCACCGGTGTGGACACTGAGCTCAGTGTCACCGTGGTTACGCCTAGAACATAGCTGCATAACTTAATTATGGGCATTTTCACTCCATTTTCTCTGACTATTTTGAGCACTTTGAATAAAGCTAATATCCCTGCTGTTTGCTACAAGGACAGATAACCCGTTCAGGCCTGTAATGTAAGTGATTAGTTTAAATTGTGTTAAGACTTGCTGGTCGTGATGTTTTTTTCTTCTAAAGCCTTTGAAAACATGCTGGTTGACTTGATTTTCTTGTCCTCTATGGGTTTTAGAGGTGCATAGCTCATTTGTTTAAAGACCTTCTCTGCACGCAGACATGGAATGGGAATGCAGTTTTTTAAAACTCAGGTAAAAAAGTCAATTACATGAAGGTGAAAGCATATCCTGCAAAGCAAAGGAAAACAAAGGAAACTCAATTATGCTGTAAGAAAATGTATGCTGTTTTAACATGCATTATGAAATTGTTTCCTAGTTAATGTTGGAGATGTTTTTTCCTATAGGATGCAATATAATGCCATATAAAATGTAACATAGAGGTGTTTTTCACCATAGTCTGTAATTAAAACTCAATTTTGGGATAAAATCACTACTGTTTTATAGTTTAATCCAATTCTTTAGGCATTATTTTGTAAGTTTATTGTCTCCAGGGTTCCTGATTTAACTGGAGGGAAAGTATTTTCACAACCTCATTTTGTTGTGTTATTTTAAACATGACCTGTGTATATTTTCTGCTCTGCTACATTTTCCTTTATTTGTTGTTAAATGACACGTAACCTTCTGTTTTTGCTGCTCAGTAGAGAAACAGAAAAGGGGACAAGAAAAGACTTGACCTTTTTGCTTTTTTTTCTATTTCTCCAAATTGCAATTGACAGGATTGAACATTTAAAAGAATATTACTAATGTACACTGTCTCGCCTCTCATAAACGCTTTTCTCATGGCAAATGGTGAATAGATGAAAGCACTTAATCTGTCAGGATTTGTCAGGAGACTGGAGGAGTTATGATGTGTCAGTGGGGTTTGTCTGAGCATGTGCACCGAGACGTTTAAACATGTTCTTCCTTTCGTCTCCTCTTTTCTCCGTCTCACTGCTCTGTCACCTCCTACTCCCAGGGCAGCTCACTCCCACCTTGAGACCTGCAAAATGTACTCAGTTCGAAGAAACGCGCATATTGACATACACGAGCTTTGTTTCCAGTACCTAATTCCTTCTTCTAACATAAGCACAAGTTTATTTATACTTAACATTCTCCACCATCTTGTTTTTATTTTTTTAGCTCATTATAGTGCATTGACTAGGGTTTCTCTTGAAGTACTTTTGCTGTAGAGTTTGGCCAAACTAAGTATCTTTTGAAGCAGCAGCAGCATCATTAATCTGTTCCTATGTCTCTGGTTATTGGAATGCACAAACTGTCTTCATCCTTCACGTTCATTGACACACTCTTCTTCCCTTTCACCTCAGTGAACTGCTGCACCCTTGTGCTTAATAACCCACTGAGTTGTTTTTCCAGCCCCTGAGAGCTCTTGCCCCCCTCAGAGCTCCCACAATCCACCACGACGCCACACTGCGTTCACTTCTTCCTCTTTGAGCCCTTATCCATGCCCTGCCTGATGCATAATGAATGCAAATTTAGTCAAACGAGATGCGCAAAAGAAGAGCCACGTGTCCCAGAATGCATCCCTGTGCTGACTCGTTACCTGCAGGATTCATCGGTCCACAGGAGCAGCCAGACAAGCATCTGTAGGACGAGTAGTGAGAAAAGAAGAGATGCAGCTGTCTCACAGTGTGATTGGCTGCTGCAGCGGGGGAACAAGTCAGGGGGGTTCATTTCCAAAGGAGCTAGTCTCTTTTTTGGAGGTTTTGATTCAGCATGTCAAGTGGAGATGCTCTTTCATGTTGAATGGGATTTTGAATGGTAGGTTGAAAATAGATCACACAGTCAAGATGTCACCACCAGGTTTTCAGTGTCCTTTCCAGACCCCGTCATAGCTCACAACACTAACTCGTGATTCACACTTTGGGCCATCAGTTACGGCCAGACTAGTCTAGCTAAAGCTGCTAAATAAAGACCCGACTGTCCTCTCAGTGGAGGGAAAGTGAAACTGTGAGCTGCATATTTGATGGCATCGCCACCATCTGCTTTATTGAAATTCATCGAGAATGTTTCCACCCTGCTGAAATGCTGAGTCATTATCTCTCAGTGTCATTACACCCCGTGAGTGACAGAGCGAGACTTTTCAGGTCACGCTTACACCCATCAGGAGTGCCAAAAACACATCATAATGCCCCTACAAAGGATTATGACATTACAACATAATGTCGATGAAGGGATTTTTTTTGTCACATTTTAGCTCGGATTTACAATAACTGCCAATCATCTCTTCATACTTTAGCTAAACTTGTAAATTTGCTAACACTGCATCCTGATGCTTTCTGAATATTTGAAGTAGTTTTGCAGTATTTTCCCCAACACTGAATATCTGTGCTTTTGTTGAAATCTCACCATTGGACCTGCCTCATTTTGCTTGCACATGTGATGACCATGTGGTGTTTCTTCAAGTCCCCCTCCTCTTTAATATGCAATTCTAGTGACTCCTCGGGCACATCGTAGTGCTATCATAGTATTATCACTCCCTGGAGTGAATATCTGATTAATCTGTCAGGCGATGATATAAAGAGAGCATAAATCATTTATTGATGCTTCTCTCTTAGGCACTTTTCTTTTAAATAAATGTTCACACTCAAGCAAAAGGTGACACTTCAATGCAGGTCCTTTAGGACACATTGGTGTCCTCTGCCAAGCCTGTCTTTAAAACCCCATGAAATCTGGTCTCTTGCGTCTTTAGTCTCTTTCAATTATGTATGACCATCAGTTCTTGAATCAACGATGGGAAAAAAACAGCTTAAACCCATTGGCCTGATGTCACATGGCGCTGCCTAGAAAAACATCTGTTGAATGGTGTTTCCATGGAAATGACATGCTCTCAAAAATACACATTTTTGTGTGTGCGCAAAAGCAGTGTGAAAAACAGTTTTTTCTATATTAAATTGATGTCTGTTGAGTGGGAATATCTTTTTTTATAGCGGTGTGTCCTTCACTTGTAAAAGAATTATTTTTTGATTAAAAGATCATTCTTCTGAATGCACCTTTGAAAGCAATCCTTTCGCAGAGGATCAGGTTTTGTAGTTAATTATTATAACTGGTAGATAACCTTGATTTCGGATCAAACCACATAATGTTTATATGCTTTATCTTTAGAAAAAAAAACCTTTTGATGCCCTGAATGTTTTTAATTGAAATTGCTTTAGTTGCTTTAATTGAATAGCATTTGTCACAGCACATTATTGCAGAATAGCAGTTACAAATACTGCTTTGTGTTGTCTCAGTGGGCCTAAGTATTGCATAACCAGATCTTTAGACTGATGGCAGAAGGTCCGGACTCCTTTACAGCTTTTGTTGGTCAAGAAAGAAAAGTTGTAAAGCAAGTATTGACAGAAATGTAAAACAACCATTTACAGAGCCCTCACTAACAGACTAGTATGTAAAACCTGTATTTTATGTGTTTTACATATTTGCTGTAAACATGTTTTTGAAAACTCATACGCAGTAACTGTGTTTTTTAAATTCTAGCATGTAGAAATAATAGGCCTGTGGAACAGACCCCCCTAAAAAAACTTAAGGTTGTTCATTTTGGTTGTTTTAATGACAACTGTCATTCATAAACCCGTCAATGACCATCAACCAAAACTTTTTTTAGATTTAATTAACAGTTAGATTGAAATAATCTAACATTCAGTTTGATTTAATTAACATTAAAAAAACACCTGTACATAATTTAATATTTAAAATGAATACAATACATAGACCTACAATAAAGATCTTTGACACAAATATTTCAAAAATGAACAAAACTGCATGACAAGTCTCTTGGTGCTGTTAAATTTTTGCAATTGTGGCACAAGTTCAAAGAAGCAGGTACATGGTCTCTTTGGCCCACAGAGTTTGTGATACGCCTCTGCTGGTCGTCAGTGGCATTCATTCGATTACAGTGAAGATCATGGCAAACATTTACAACAGCCATTATTTCAGATTTCAATTGAATGCTTGAGTGAAATTTCCTGAGTAGACTTCTGAAGTTAAGACCGTTGTTAGCATTGAGTTGTAGAAATATTCTAAAAACTTCTATGTACACTTTATGTACACTGGAAGCTTCTGTAGCCAAAGCAAATTTCTTGTGTGTGAAGCACATTTGGCAATAAAACTGATTCTGATTCTGATATTTAGTGTAGTCTGTAATTATTGAGTCTTACAGCAACCACATTGTCCAGTTGATATTTTGTTTCATCAGTTCTTTTATAAAAACACAAATTTGTTCCCCAAAAACTCCCTGAAATATAGTAATTTGTTGCTGAGGCTGCCGTCCACCTTTGTGACTCCCTCATGAATATGCATGTATTTGCTGCTCAGGAAGCTTTTTCACGAGCGTATTGTTTGTTTAACTTTGAGTGAAGGCTAGTTACCACCTACGGTACTGGCTTCACAATGGCAGCCTGGATGAGAGTCAGCGTGTTCATGAATATGCATTAACACCTGCCCACAGTGGAACTCAGGTTCAGCCATCCAGTACGGAGACAGAACTTTGGATCGGAATGATGAGGGAAGGGGAGAGAACGGAAAGAGGAAGGCAAATTGTTTGGTTGGGGCTTCCGTTGGGAAGCATTACAAGTTGTTTTAATTGCGCAAATAACAGAGGAGAAAGAAACTGAGAGATGAAGGCTCACTGTGAGATGTCATCTTTTATAACTGTGACTGAAACACTGTTTAATAGGTGACCATTCTCTCATCAGGGCTCTTGGCTTGACTCTGTTAATAAGCTGTGCCCCAAGGCACTCGCAAAACTCCATCAAAGCGTAACACGCACACACACACACACACACACACACACACACACACACACACACACACTTACAATGAACACTCTCAGAGATTAGTGCAGTCATTAGATAATGATGCACACATTAACTACAGTAAAGGGTGCATCCGTTAAGCAGTTAGTGTGCATGATATTTCAGCACCAAAACCTTTTCACAAATTGGGTGCTAAAACAATCTAGACAATTAAACTGTCCCTAAATAGCTTAAAAGGTGATTTACTACAATTATTTGTTTACCGCGACATTAAACGATAGTTATCATAAGATCTCTGTGGAAAGTCTTTGGCTCAGGCTGGAGGCAGGTGATGAAACGCTGTGTAAACCACAAGAGGCATGAGTCAGTCCGAGGCCACAGCTAAAGTGCCAGTTTTCCTCCATCACGGTGGTCCTCTGGGAATTCCCAGCTCCTGGGCACAACGGGTCAACCTCTTTGCCTAAAATATTAAAGAACACTGAGTCCGCAGAACACTGCAGTGATTAGACTATTGAACATTCAGTGTTAGACAGAAAGGCAGGAGGGGGTACCTCCTGCACGAGTATCCGGCTGATAATTAGCCCATCCTTTTTTTTCTTTCTAGCTCATAAAATTGGACGGATGTGTGGAGTAGGAAGTGAAGGAACATGGCACAGCTCTTGAAGAGTGAGCTTTAGATGAACTCTCGACAAGGAGAGTGGGCTGCAGCTCTCAAGACGAACAATAAAGCAGCTGACAGAGCTAGGAAAATGGCCGTTTATTGTCGCTGCACAGGTGTTTATAAGAGCAAAATCATGTCCCAAAGTCATATACTTGGGTGTAAAAGAGCAAAACAGACACCGCATCTAGGTACTGGCACACTCAAATCAGGTCAGTAGCCACATGTCAAGCACAAGCATTGTGTCATGCAGACAGGCTGGGGAAAGGTGAGCAAAGGCTGATTAGTATTTATTGACTGTCTGTCACGCTTGGATTGGGCTAATGCTTGTCTGTTTTGATGGGTCTGAAGTCAGCATTCATTACATTCCTACTCATGGAGACATCATCAAGACAGCATGTTTCTGCTGTGTGTGTGTGTGTGTGTGTGATCGTAAACCATGTTTAATGTGTCATTGTGCCACAATGGCAGCCTGATAGAAAAGCTTGCCAAGGCCACAGGTTGTATTTTGTTCCAGACTCTTTTTATACGCCATGATTTCTGGCTGACAGGAGGCATGGAAAAGAAGAAAATAGAAACATCGAGAGACGAAAGGGGAGCAGAATTACAGACAAAGAGATGGTGAGAAAGGTTTCAAGGTTCATAAGTGTTTTCCTTCACACTTCTTATCCGAGCTATTTTGCCAAGAAAACATATCAGCAGAATGAGGACGCCGGTTTTCTTTGTGGTACAATTGTTTTTAAGTAATGCCTTGTTCTTGTAAGTAATGCTTACATGTAAGAATGTAAGTGTATCTGGTTTCTCATGCTCTATTATTCTTTGTCATTGTAAAAAAAAAAACACAATTCGTTGTATAAATTTGCACTGCACAGCACCCTAGTAACAAAATTGTATTTTAAGTGCAAGCCCCACTTACTCTTTTCATTGAATGTCAAGGCGTAGTTATCCATCACCACATTTTTCAGAGACTACTACTAATTTTTTAAATGGAGCAGTCTGTTAAGAGAGTACTCAACACAATATATCAGAGAGCTCCTCTACTTCTGCAGAGCATATATTAGCATGCTAGATATACGCTACCTTCAGCAGCCTTCAAACCCATTAATCAAACCTATCCAGCCTGCTGTTTTCCATCAGGGTGTTTGTGTACTGTGTGACGTCCTCACTGATGTCATAGGGCAGAGAGAGTCTGAAACAAACTTCCTGTTCTTCTCTTGATTTGAGATCAGTTTTGTAGCTGTGCTGTTCAGTTATCGATGGTCATCCAGAACAGACATCACATACTGTACAGTAGACACCCTGTGATGGGATGGAGGAGAAAGAAGAGAGAGATATTATTACATTTATGTGCTCTCCTGTCTTTCCATCTCTGCATTATTTCTTTCTGGATTCCAGGACAATAAAAGTCAGTCCTTTCAGAAAGGCCTCCACCTTCCCAACCAGCATGGTCTCTTTTTTGACAGAAAGAGAACTGTCACAGAAGAGATGAAAGGGCTGTTCCAAAACCTAGTGAGCAGCCTTGGAGCCAGCTGCATATATAGACAGCTTCCTAACTGTTATGAAACGTCATTGGTGACCTGATTTTTTGGGGGTTGGAAGTTGTTTTAGGAAGTTTTTGTTTAAGAATTAGAAAGTCAAAATCATCACATAAGTGGCTTTGAAGTTGACGGTATACCTGCACGAAAGGTGCCATTGATCGTGCAGTAGCGTTATATTGATAGATCATGTGTGACATGACCTAATCAGTGAGGTAGAACTAATGGTATAATACTGTAAACATAATAAAAGCAAGCTGTTTTTGATTATATTTTTCAGTCCTGAATGAACTGTTTATATTGAGCATCTTCCCCAATTCATACTGGTATCGTCGTCTGTGCACTGCTTTAGCATTTTAATAAATCAAGTTATCTTAGGAAGTAACATTATTAATTTGGTTGCAGTTCCTTTTGGTGAAGCGAGCCTCAACATGGTCCCTCAGTGTTCTCACTGGGTTTTGGAACAGAGCAAATGTCTTTGAGCATTACTGGCCCTGCACACTCATTTTCCTCTTCCTCGTTCTCATTTCCACTCCTGTTGTGATTCTGCATCAAATAGGCCCCAATCCACAGTGACTCCTCACCGAACACAAACACACAGACAGCGAGAGAGGAGAATGAGAGGAAAAGCCTTTGGGAGGGTCAGAAAGAAACTTTAAAGGAGAGATTAATTGCAGAGGGACTTTGCACTGTGAGTCAGATATGAGAAGTACTCCGAGCAGAATTTGGGAGCTCTTTCTCTCTCCGTCTCCCTCTCTCTAACAGCATCTCTAGCACACCTACATATTCCTTGGCTCTCGGTTAGTTACTTGGTTATGAGTCAGTGATATGATTCCCCCCCTCCTTCCCATGGAGAGTACAAAATCATGCACAAACCCATATGAAAGAAAAATCACAAAGGACGTCTTTACAAGGTTTCATTCTCATAGATCGTAAATGAAGGACATTTTTTACCCAAGTCTCCTGCTTTGGAGATTTTTCTCCCAAGTAAGAGTCTGATTTCAAGATATAAAAGTATAGGATTAATTTTTAATTTTAATTTAATTTTATTTTAATTATTAAATCAAATCAGACATTTCCTATCAAATTTTATCCATACAGATTTGATAGTTTTTGACTACCATGTTTCCATTTTAATTTCTTTTACGAAATTAGGGAGAAACATCTGAGAGATTTATGCTACAATATTAAACCCAGTTTGGTTTCTTAATCCAATAAAAAGCGATATGAAACCAATAACGCTTTACTTTGGAAACACCTAGTAAAGGTATCTGAAGTTTTAGCACATTCTTCTTTTTCTCCCTTTGACAGAGGTCACATTCTACTGGGATAAAATACTAAAAATCTTTTCTGAGTCCATCCGTCATTGTTCCAAATAGGCTCTAATGTTTGTTTGTTTTGCTGTGAGGTTTTGCCTAATGGCCCTTGCTAATGAATGGATTGAACATTTCATTTGTAAAGCTGGCATGCATAGCTTTTTGCACTTTTCATTAGGTTTACCAAATCGCACAGATAGTCCCCCACCAAACAAACACACAATCACGTTGGGTTTTCCATGAGTTGTAATTAAATTGCTTGTTGTTGAAGGATGTTCTAATGGAGTGAAGAGGTGAGGAATGGGTATCCTGATTGAATCTGAAAGGTGCTGAGGGTTGTAGTGATGCTCCACGACTCTCTCCATTTAGCACCGCCAACATTAACGCGTCAAAAGATTTCAGGCCAAACGATGAACACACATCAGTGCTGAGTGGTTGGTCTTCATTTGTGATGGACTGATAGGTAGAATTGACCTTCAAGCCACATCCTACAAAGTCAAGTAGTTAATTCCTAGGGAGTAAACCCCCAAAGGCTTTTCTGCACAAGAATTTTCTGTACACCGATTCCAAGTGTATTCTTTCATAACTTTCATTATCATGCACAAGTCATCAGTCTTTAATATAAACCCGTTCTGCATCGATTGGTTTAAGACAGTGACGGACAGTAGAAGCGTATTTTGGGTTGGAAGCGTGCTCAATAATGAAGCGATCAGTCCCCAAACTGTCTGCGTAGACTCTGGGCTTGTGTGCCAGGGAATGGCTTTTGTTCATAACCAAGAGTGACGCTTTGATAATTACGATTCAGTCTTATGACGTCCCTACTGGAACGTTGACAAATGACTTATTCATGCGTCTTGCCCTTGCACACGGGAGTTAGAGTCCTCATGCATTTCTGCATTGCAGTTGAAGGACATTTCAGTCATGAAGCTGTTGCAAGGAATTTGCGCAAAGATTTTTAGCATTCAGAGGAGACCCTATTACTTCTCCAGAGACCAATACGGCAAGAGATAGATGGAAGGAGGGAGTTGAAAAGTGCTTGTCACACTGTGCCAAGATGTTGGGTCTCTATAGGCCTCTGGATACCTGGCTGCAGCTAGAAACTATCTTCTTTCCTTCTGTCTCTCTATCCACACCCTCCAACTCCGGTCCACCATGCAGGCCCTTGTTGCCATGGTAACTGGCGGAGTGAGAGCCGCAGTGATGGAGGGAGAGTTGTCGGAGGGATTCAGACAGCCTCTGGAATGTGGTCTGACATCAAACACGCCAAACTCTCTCTCCTTTTCCCTCGTTCTGTCCATCTTTCACCTTCTGTCTCTGAGTTTTCAGTGGAGGAGCTGAAAGTGCGTTCTGTCTGCTTTAAAAACGAGATGTTTCCTATTTTCTCTCTGTTGCTGTGAACGTTC
This sequence comes from Danio albolineatus, assembly GCA_903798035.1. NCBI lineage: Eukaryota > Metazoa > Chordata > Actinopteri > Cypriniformes > Danionidae > Danio > Danio albolineatus. The sequence continues at coordinate 484,888 of CAIGQQ010002477.1, forward strand.
AAACTCTCAGGGTGCTCTCCGTCTCTCTGATAGTCGGTTTGCACTTGAATTCTTTTGATGGGCACGTAAGAGTGAGTAAAATCCCACCAGAAATGGTGTAAGAGCAGAACAGGAAAAAAAACTCTTCCAAAAAACATTGTAGTGATATTTAAGTATACCAGCAAAAGCAATAAACTTGCCATCCTAATATAGGCAGGAAATCATACTTGTTTACTAAGAATCCTTGATTCGCAAAGTATAATGTCAGTTTCTGTTTATATCCTATAATTGTGCCTGTGAGTAACTGTTACAGCTTTGGTGCGTCTGTGTCGTGAGCTTTGACAGGTCTTTAGAAGTGGCTGGGAGAAGAGCTTATTAACAGAGTCAAGCAAAGAGCCCTGATGAGTGAGTAGTCACCCATTAAACTGTGTTTTAGTCTCAGTTATAAAAGATAACACATCTCAGTGTGAGCATTCCTCTCTCTACTGCCCTCTCTCCTCTTTAAGCAGAGATGGTTCATTACTGCCTGCCTCCAACAGCCTGCCAAGGAAAAAAGATCACTATTTGAAGGAAATAAGTAGATTGAAGGGAGATGGAGAACTTATGCATTAGGGGGGTTACACTGTATATTTACAAGGACACCAATAATCAGATTTTGATATGATTAAGACAATACTCTTATTAAGAGTCTACCATGTAAACAGAGATTTTTGATTACCTTTGACTAAAGTTATAATGGAAGTCATAATCGAATTAAGACAAGTGGAGTATGCCGATTTTAGTCGCATTAAGTGCAGTACAGACATGTAAACACCTTAATTAAACTATTACCACCATGAAGGATTTTCGCCTGCATTTTCGACAGGATAGTCTATACAAATGGCTGATTGACACTATACTCTTAAAATACAGTGTCAGTGAAGGACCACAGACACCTGCATCATGGAATGTGGAGGTTTTTTCCCCATACGGCGCATGGTATCAAATTCCATTAAAACTACACTCCTCCAGCAGTTCATACTCGCATCTTGTTTGTCATGAGGTTTATGCATGAGATGTTCCTGAATGAAAGTGAAAGTGCAAAACTGCAGTTAAAGTCGACAAATTAAAAATGAAATAGTCAAAAATCACATGAACTCCAGAGGAAATGTGGATAACACAGTGACGCAATGACAGTAATCGAATTATGTGCTATTACATGTAAAACAGGATCATGAAAAGGACAATCGAAAGCAACTTATGTAAACACCTTAATCATATTATAATCTCATTCAGATTAAGGCAAATAATTCGATACATATGATGCTGAATAGTCAACTCAGCTGGGATTTGATCTTACAGTTTTGAGATCACTAGGCTTGTCATTTAAGGATAAATGCATACTGTACATTAGCTCTTTTTAGCATGTTAAGTGACTGATTTGAATGAATAGAGAAAGCATAACTTCAACATGTTGCTAAGACAACAAGCATACTGCAAAAACAGACTGATAGATGCACTATTTTGCTATTTATATCTCTTAAATTGCTATTTGATATCTCCAAATCTTCTTTATGGTAGTGCATAGTAGCATTTTTGTCACAGTTGGCGAATATAAGTTGTGAGAGCTAGAAGAACAGGTTATTTGTCAGAGGAATAAAGAAGCAATATGCTTACCTGCAGCATGAACAACAAAATGACAACATTTTCAGAGGAACAGCCATACACTGAACTTTAGTAACAATAGGAAGTGAGATGGACTGCCATCATGTTGATCGGTCACCACCGGACAACACTCTTCATTTCTGCTGAATTTATTGCCAATTCTTGTAGTGTCGTAGTGTTGTTAGAATAAATAGAGAGACCCTGCATGTAGGCCCATGAGTAATAACAGTGCATGTTTACCGTGTGGACAGTAATTAACCCCCTGAGTGAAAGAGATAATTTCAGTGTAATTACAATTCTGTGTAATCAATTTATTTCTGCACTCCTTTTTGCTGTGCTAAGGCAGCCAAACAAAGCCAAATGCGTTGCTCACTCACTCCTAATTACAAACATATCCAATTAATTACACACAAACAGTCTTTCTCATTTGACAAGACAGACAGCGGGATAGGCACATGTACAGACAGACAGGATGACAATCAGTCCTTCTGTTATAGGGCTGATAAACACAAATACTGTAAACAGACATGCCTTGATTAAAACCACGTGCATGTCTCTGCATGTACAATATGTTTAATGTGACATTCACAAGCCCACAGATCTCTGCTGGATCTCACAGAAACCAGACATGCAACACACACTGTGATGGATTACTCGTGTACTTCAGACGTCCTCCTAGTTCCTGCTGTTTTTCAGGCCTCCCTACTACTGAACACATAAAGAAATACATATAGCTACACACAAAACAAACCACATCTTCATAAAACTTTTAAAAATTAGGGTCAGATTAGATGTAGTTGTGATTGAACAGTCGGCCATGCTGATGTAGGAAATTTGAGTTTGGCTCGAATTTAACATGGTGCCTTGCTGCTCATGTGGGAAATTTCCGATGGAGATTGGCTCATTTAACAAAGGCCCTTGGTGCCTGTAATTTTCTGTCCTCTTTGTGAAAAGTATCAACAAGAATAGACTTTATAAATGGAGCTTGCTGCATTAGCACCCTCATTTCTCTGCACCTGAACCATACCCTAATTATTCTCCAGTACATCCCTAATTCCCCTACGCATCTATGATAATTACCACAACTTTGAGTAAATTAAACATGATGTCCTGTGTGAATAATATCCCTTAGAGACCTCTGCACCCCAGTGGCTGCACGTCCCAATGGGAGCTGGCCATCCGTCTCATACTGCAGCTGGCTGGGACGTGGCCTGCCGGGGTCATCTGCAAACTGTATTAAAAGCTTTAACCACATATGCACCCGAACCGCTCCGACAGACCCACCGCTGCATAAACTCACCCAGCATAAGCACTCAACCATGATGTTACACTGCTAGCAGGAATTATGTAACAAATACCACTGCAGTCCTGAGACTCACCACACACACTTCTTTCATTCATGTGTGCTTTTCCAACTCTTTAAAGAATACCTTTACATGTCTTTACATGCACATTTTTGGGTATGGTCTCTTGAGGTTATTCGCTGCCCCCTAGATACGTTTACTTTTTTTGTGAATTGCAATGACAGTACATATCTTTTCTCAATGTTCTGTCCACTACTGATTCATATATAAATTGAGATTATTGCTGCCATGGTTACCTCCTCAGGCCATTCCACTAGGTAAAAATAATCACTCTGACTAATCTGTTCATTTTAGTTATTAAAACTTTTAAAATGTTGAATGCCTTTATGACAGTCATTACAATTTCCCTGTTTGTAAGGGTTTAAAAAACGTGATTAAGAGGGTAGCCATCACAGATTTTAAAGAGGATGCATCCTCCTCCAATACTTAAATTTCGATAAAGGTTAACTGTTATTTATTAACTGTTTTTTATTTGACCCATAAATTAGGGCAGCACGATGGCTCGGTAATTAGCTCTGTCACCTCACAGCAAGAAGGTCACTGGTTTAAGTCCTGTTTGAGTCTAGCACTGCAAGTGAATTGGATGAACTAAATTGGCCGTAGTGTATGAGTGTGTGCGTGAGTGTATGGGTGTTTCCCAGTACTGGGATGCGGCTGGAAGGGCATATGCTGTGTAAAAAATATGCCGGAAAAGTTGGTGGTTCATTCCACTGTGGCGAACCCTGATAAATAAGAGACTGAGCCAAAGGAAAACGAATGAATGAATGACCCATAAATTTGGTTACATACATGTGGTTATATCTTGTTTAAAACTCCTTGAATTTTTTCCAATTAACTGGGTCTTTTTGATTCCTTCTTTTTCTCTCTCACTTTTCTTTCTCTCCCTCCCCATATTTCCAAATGTCTGTCGGTCTATCTCTCCCTGCTTTAACCTGTTTCTGCCATGCTTTCTGTTCATCTGTCTGTCCTCTTGCGAGACAGTTTGCAGTTATCTCCTGAATTAATTACGCCCTAAATCAGTGGCTTGGGCTTTTCTCCTGGTTTTTCATTCATCCACTTTTAATCTGCCGCCGAACAATTGTATTTGGATTTTAATAAAGTGTGTAAATCAGCGCTGAGCTCTCCGACTGCCCGTCTTTTGTTTTTAAACACAAATTTGCTCATGCCTTATCTGGGCCCGTACATGTGCTAATTAAAATCATAATGATGCTATCCGACTGGAAGGTGTTAGGAAGTTAGTGCATCTGCTCTTTGCTTGTTCTTTTAGTTTTCATCTAGAGCTGACTCAGTCTTTGACTCATCAGACATGCAAGATGCAGATATATCGAGGTGTGAATATGTCTGCATTCATTCATTCAATCATGCCTTCTGCATCTTCACAAGTTCAATAGTCACTGACCCATTCTTTGTATGAAGTCCGGCCTCTGCCCTGAGGCTTTGCGACGCATACTGTGGAGAAGCAGTCACACTCGCGTTCTCTATGCCTCAGGGTTTGCAGCCGTCTCAGCCAGACGCCGACCACGAACACTGACTTCTGCCTGTCAAAGGCCCCTGTGCATTCACATTGCTCTCACGCCACAAAGAAAAGGCCACAACCATGAGCCTCTTTGTGAAGGACTCATTTTTATCACAAAAAAAGTCTCATTTCAGTTCCATTCTGAAGCGTGGCAGTTGAGGTCGGTCAAGGTTATTATCGCCTTTTGAATGAGATTATCCATGCATTCTTGCATCAGCAATCAAAGGATCCACGACGAGATGGAATCTTTGGAATTCTGATCCTCCATTATTTGCCTAACACTAAACAAGCCTCTTGAATGCCCCAGTGAGTGGTACCTCTGAATGCGCAATAGAAAAAGCCCTTTTCCGGCTCTTATTTTAGGATGGGGCTTTTCTAGCTGTTGTGTTCTGGCTTTCTTAGGAAAGCGTCTTGTGAGATCAAGATCGCATTGTTATAACCATGAGGTGGACGCAAAATGTCAAAAATCATCTCCGCCTTTATCTAGTATTTCTTTGTTCTGCATGGCGTTACTGGGAGTAGTATTCGAATGCCTGATCTTGGGCTCCAAATGGCCTAAAAAGCAGTGTGTCAATATTAGTTATTTTTTTGGTAAAGTGAACAGCCTCCTTAAATGCACTGCTCTCTTTCATAGTGACTTAACAATTAGATCACACTTGTTCAAACTGTGAATGAGATTAATTCACAGTACAATATATTCACAAGAACAGCCATCATTACAGAAACTGATGTAAATAAGTAGCCGGTGTTTCTCAGTTTTATATGTAAATAAATCCTTACTATACAGTACTGTTATTGTTATTATTGCTATTTCACTACTTTTACTACATACTACAAGAAAATTTGCATAAAACATTTAATAATAATTGATTTTTCAAATTATTAACATCATTTCTATATATCAGAATTAATCAAATGCAATGTAAGTGTCATTCTTGTTACACAGAAAAAAAAGTCTTTATTATAATATATAAACTTATTATAAAATGTCATCTGAAATACAACATTGTTCTTTATTGCCTTATGTATTCAAATAGTTTAAATACGTGCTGTTTTAGCTTCTCAGTCAATTTTATGTCCCCATAATCACCTTCCTACTGTAATAATTACCTGTGAAATTTAAATGTCCTGGTCCATTTATCTTTATATATTGCACATCTAAATCATAATGATTGCGTAAGGTGTTTTTCATCAAAGGTCATAAATTGGGATACACTTCAGTGCTATGGGTGCCCTCCACTCCTGGTGTCTTCTGTTCTATCTATCAGCTGGAAGCACAGGGTGGCTCTGCTTAATAATTTACCCCACCATTTCTCTTCTTATTCACAGTTACACAGTCGACTGACGCAGGATAGAGCGCCTCATTAAAATGCTAAAGAGTTTCAGGGGTTTGTCATGGAGCAGGACTTGTCCATATGATACTTATAAACATAGCAGATTGGCTTGTTGGATGGTCTGAAATCAGATTCTGGTTCTTCTATATTGGTTAATATACGTACAATAACAGGGAGAGTTTAAAGTGTTTACGGTTGATTGAATTATAATGCTTCCTGGAGTATAGGTCTTCAAATATGAGTCACTGAGAGTGTGTGTGTGTTTGTGTGTGTGTGTGTGCGTGTGTGTGCATGTGTGTGTTGAGTTGATTTCCCCTGAAGGTAAAACAGCATGGGTTGGTCATGTGTCAACACAAGAACATACGGTTATTTCTAATGATGTTAAAGACCCCATGAAATTGCTCAATGAGCTTAGTTTTCTTTCGCCCTCATGATTTTTCTATTGAAACATGAGATCTATAGAAGAGCTTGTCCCATAAGTCATCAACTTACTGTACTTTTACTGTCACTTTTGCCACTGTACAGTCAAAGCCCTTAGAACTGTGGAATCAAATGTTAATTTACATTTCCCTCTGTTTTTACTTCATGCATAACAAACAATACTAACAATAATTCTTAATATTGCTCTATCATCTGCTACTAGTGCCCTTCTTGAGGTAAGGTATTAAGGTCTACCTGCACAGCTGTTATTTGGCCTCCACTGCAATTAAATATATTAAACCTCTGGGATTTTTGGAACTTGAGATCATTATGATAATGCATAAGCAGCCTGTGCACAGATGACGTGGCATAGGTCCGGTCCAGGTGTTTTGAGCACAGGTGACCTGCATGTTGAGCAGTTGGGGAGGGACCGAGGTCATGCTGACACAGCCAAGAGGAGACATGAGTGAGAGCCGACCATCTGTCTTCCCATAACAATCATATAGTAGCTCATTCAGAGCCTAGCTCTCAGCTATATATCTGCTAGCTTCTCTCTGAGCTCCATGTCTAATAGATCTTAATGTGAGTTAACAGTACAGCTCGTGCAGCTTAAAAATGTACTCTCTGTCGGACTGCTTGTAATTCTAAATTTACATTTAGTTTGTTTGGTAATTGCATTGTTTTTAGATTTATTTATTGAATTTTGACTTGGCAGTGTGTATTGCCGTTCACACCGGTCCAAGGCTGAAAGAACATATATTATGGGCCTGCTGGCATAGCAAATGTTTGTTTCAATAAATATGTCCTGTAAAATGAAAGCACTTGGTGAAAAACAATGATGTGCAAATAATCTTGTTTTCCTTTTCTGCTGCTTTTACGTAAATGATTATCCTGTACAAACAGTGAATGGCTAAATATATTTCCAATTAGCTCTTTTGTAAATTCATGAGATAATTAAGCACAAAACGCTGTGCTCGCTCTGTTCATCGTGATGCTGTTAATGATGACGCCACATTAATCTATTCATTTATTGAACATCATCTCAGTGCTTCTCCACCAATTTCATGAAATATAGCAGAATAAATAAATAATAATTTTAAATCATGTTCATTATTGCTAATGTGTTTAATATTTTAGAAAAGTGTTTCTCAACCACGCTTCTGGAGAACCACCAGCTCTACACTTTCCATATCTCCTCAAACAAACACACATGGCTCAGATCATCAGCTCATTAGCTGAGACTGAAAGACCTGTAATGTGTGTGACAAACAAAGGAGACATCCAAAGCATGCGGTGTTGGTGGTCCTCCAGGAACATGGTCGAGAAACACTGCTTTGGAATAAACATTATAATCATGTTTAGAAATTAAGAAATAATGGCTTGAAATTGGAGATGTTAAAAACCTGATTTTGTATCTCAGCATGGTTCAAACTAGCATTGCATTATAAATAGCAGTTATCATTAACAGAACATTAAGAGAAACATCATGGCATAGATGAGTTTTTGGACCTAAACTGCATTCCAAGTTCATTAAGGTTTTTCTGTGTGAATGCATTTTCTTGGCTACATTTCCGGTATCCAGTTGCCTTCATAAAATAAGTCAGATTTCACCAGGGAATTCTCAGATATTTCTTAGCATTTTTGCGAATCCATGTAATGAATTCACTGGAAATGCTATGTGATTGTGTGGGTGGGTGTGTGTATGTGTGTACACAGAGGTCCTAAATGAGACGCACACTTTGGCAGGCTTTAGCAACACCTGCCCAACCGACTCACAAGTTCAGCATTCACTACACAGCTTCTGTCTGTGGGTACAGGGGCGGCCCGGCCTGCCCAAGCCCTGCAGGGTTTACACTGCCCAGGCTTGTCATGTTTAAACAGCTTTATATGGGAACTCATTCCAGCTTTAGGCCCTACCAGCCGTTAGGAGCTGACAGAGAGTGTTAAGACTCTCACACAAGCATTCACATGCATGCCTGAGTACATAAACATAAGAGACATGTAAACGAATGTGGGATGAGACCTATCATTACTGATGTTACCTCCGGGCATTCCAAGGTGGGATGTGTTAATAGTGCCCTTTATTAAACACACAGTGCCCCTGGAACGCACACGGTCCTCCAGTTGTCCAACTGCCAGCACTAATAGTTACAAACAGCTCCAGGGCAGCTCTAATTAAATTTGCGCTGCTGTTTGTAAGTTGTCAGCATCTGCTAAAACATGCAGAGTGAATTGGTCTGTGTTCACGTGTTTCGTTAAATCAGATTTCGTCAATGAAGACAATGAAGAAAAACCCTGATTTAACTTTAAAGCTCATCACAAACCGGATGAAAAGCACAGTGCTGAGCTACAGTACATCTAGGACAGGGGTGCCCAATCCTGTTCCTGGAGATCTACCTTCCTACAGAGTTCAGCTGCAACTTTAATCAAACAGACCTGTCTTTAATTACCAAGTGCTGCTTCAGATTCTTTTAGTTGGTTTAGTTGTGTTTGATCAGGGTTGGAGCTCAAATCTGCAGGAAGGAAGATCTCCAGGAACAGGATTGGGCACCCCTGATCTAGGACAGCTTCACAGGTTATGACACAGTGCATGCATTATGGTCAGATCAAAACTGCTGTCTGAAACAGTTAATCTAATCATCAAACATGCAAAAGTTCAATTCAATAATCAACAGTGGCCTCAATGTGTTTGTTAAACAGAGCACACGTAAAGAGCATAATCTGAATTACTCGGCTTCTTCATTCAAGTCACAGAAATATAAGATAATGTGATTTAAAGTAAAATTATGTGAATGGTGCTCTGTTCTTTGTACTCACGATACACACCAGCACACATAATGCACTGTACGCCATTGTGTTTGTTGTTTCCGGTTTTATTTTTTTATTACTTAATGCACTGTTGTAAATGAGCCTGAATGACGATATGAGGGTGCAGGCAGATCTGAAGTTAAGTCAGTTAGCTAACAGTGGTTTGAAATGCGCTTAGACACAGTTGTGGGAAGGACCGTTAGCTCCTCTTATTCCCAGCTGCCTTTATATCTGTTGTTTTTTTTTTCCACTTCACTTTTTTTCACTTTTTTTTTAAACAAACAAGTGCACGGATAAAAAGCTTCCAGGAATGCTGGCAGACAGGAGTGCTTTACAGTAATCTAACCTGAGAAAGATGAAAGCCTGCAGGGAAGCAGACCAGAGAGTAGCGTTTCTCTCTCTCTCTCTCACACACACACACACACACACACACACACACACACACACACACACACTCACTCACTCAAATGCCTGTGATGACATGAGCGGAGTAAAAAGACATGCAGAACTCACTCAAATTGTTAGACATGAACCTTTACGGCATTCCCTTCTGCATCCAGAAAGCAGCAAGACCATACCTAATGGAGAGTACAACAGGAATAATTTTAGGGGGCTACTGGGTCAGAGGGCTAAGAACAATTTCGTTACATTTTGTAGATGACTACTCTAAAGAATTTGTAATTTTTATTTTGGGATTTTAGATATTATTTTACCTACCTTTGTTTTTAATTTATGTTTCTTGCTTATTTTTTCATTTGCTGTATCTACAGTTTTTAGCATATATAAGTACACCCCTCACAAATCTATCTATCTATCTATCTATCTACCTATCTATCTATCTATCTATC
>CAIGQQ010002477.1:494900-540957 GCA_903798035.1 Danio albolineatus
ATCTATCTATCTATCTATCTATCTATCTATCTATCTATAATAAATGATAAATGAAACATAATAAATGGCAAAGACACTGCTGGCAAATATATTAGCAGTGTATTTTGTCCACATTCTCTAACCACATTCCTGGTTTTCATGAACTAAAATGATGTAAAAATATAACTTTCTTTAAAAAAAACTTTCTGGAAAGGAAGACGAATAAGAAATGGACTCCCTGCACCAATTTTTCCATTTTCTAATTGAAACTGCATGAAAGGATTTCTTATGGCTGGTGACAGACACAATCTCTGATCCTCTTTAGACTTGCGTCTCTGTGGGAAACAACTCATTCCAGTTTCTCCCGAATTAAAGCTTTATGCTTATAGGAGCTGTCTTTCAGATTATAAACATACACACACACATACACACACACACATGCACACCTTCCTCTCTCCGTGTTTATTGCAGCATAGTTTCCCTTGTCACTCAGACTTATTGTACACAAAGACAACGCCTGCCAGGTCTCGTTCTCTGCTCTTTGATATGTCACCATGCAGAAAGTGATGAGAGAACACACGTACACTCAGATAAACTCACTCACCCACTTACTGTCACTGTCACAACTTGAAAAACAGAGGTTAATGCTGCCGGAATGATCTTACAACAGTCACAAACATGAGCAGAAATCAGAATGCATATGCTCTATTGCTTCTGTTACACCATTTTCCCCGATGCTTTACGTGAATTAGGGGAGTAACTTCCATTAAACTGTAAACAATCAGTGAAATGTTGTTGTTGTTTATCAACTGGCTGCGTTTCCATTATTCTCCGCACATCCAGACCATGAATAATAATTCCAATAACTTAAGAGAATATTACGAACATATCTATTGAATATTACCTTATCGTAGGGAATACAAAGACAAAAATATGTGGAGGACCAAATCCTGACCACAAACTAGGCGACAAAATGACATCATTGTCACATTTAAATACCAAGTGTAACATAATCACTCCCTCAGTGTTCACTATTTACAGTATGTGGATTCTTTGTAGCGCAACCTTTTTATTGAACATGGTTTATTTTAGTTCTTTTGATTTGACTTGATTTGACAGGAAGTGCAACCCATTATTTGAAACGCAGTAGTCATGCTAGTATTGTAGCGGCTTGTTGTAAGGTGTGGTTTTACATAGTGTGTGTGATTGAGAGAGAAGGAGCGGCGGTCTCTCCCCAGGCTCATAGAGAGTGCAGATAGCTAGTGACAGAGCACTGCTGTTAAGTGCCAACACTTCTCTCAGGCAACTGAGAATCCGTGTTTCAGAGCTAACAAGGCGTAATACAACCTTCACACCTACAGACAGGGAGAAAGAGGGATGGCCTCACACATATCGGTGGATGTGAATATCCAGAAGTTGGTGGCATTGGAGGAAACTTAATAAAGCTACATATAGCCGAAGCTATAGAAGAGTTTCAGTGATCTCATGACTGTCCTAGGCCTTGGAAAATACAGTACATTAACAAAACTTCAGCTTTAGCTTTGTAAATGTGGAAGATTGTGCTTTTCCTGAAGCTTGCATCACACAGTAAAAGTAAATAACTAATAATAATTTAATCCTAATTATAAATTAATACATGAGTGTTTCGCTGCATGGGAAGTTTAATACTTCTTCTTAGAAAATATGTATTTCTTTTTACTAGCTGGTTAATTCTTTTCTTGGTTTTATTTTCTTGAATTTGTTAGATTTACTGATATCAAATATGCATGGTTTATATTTTATTTTTATTTATTTAGTAGTGCAGAAGGCCTCATTTGCATCCATGAATTGGAAGAGCAGATTCCACTCCTGCTATTTATGTATATTAATATAGCTTCTAGCAATGTCAATATAAACGTATACCTAATAAATCACTTGTTTGTTTACTTTCTAAATATGAATACATACGAACATGTCTGAATGAGTTATGTCAACATAATATGCATTAGCTAATGAGAGTTAATTACTAAATGATGTTTGCTAATGGCATAAATTAAGGAATTGATTCTTTTGACGAGTGTTAGCTTTTAAAAAGTTTTTAAACAAGTAGATGTGAGGTGAATGTTGTGTAAGGAATGTTTTATGTCCTCTATTATTCACTAGAGAGCGTTCTCACAGAAACGTGCATTAAATATGAATTATGGTCATTTCAGTAATTGCACGAATGTTACTGTAGATTGGTTTTATGTGTGTTTGAGCATCTTTGTTGCAAGTTGACAAAAACATGTCAAGATATGAAAACGCCAGTGTGTACATATCCCCTTTTTAGGTTTATTTATTTACTTTTCTGTTACATCAACAAACACAGAAAAAAAGTTAAATGAACAAGTATTATCAATTATTATCCAGTGTAAAACATATTCGAAAATAAAATCAATTTGTGACCATTTAAGACTATTTGAAGTCACATTTTAACATATGAGATCTGTGTTTTTATTCTGATTTTAAACGCAAGAAGAATTCCAGAATGAACTGCTCCTCAGAGAGACTTTTACCATAGCGTAGCAGCACAGAGAATATGATTGGATGGTGGTGACCAATCAACCTACAGTCATTTTAAATAATTCTCAATTTTTGTGGCGAGTTACACACTAATCCAGAATCAATTCACCCCACTGTCTCTCTATGTGTGTGTGTTTTAGCAAGACAGAAGTGAGAGAGAGAGAGAAGAGAGAGAGGCAGACTTCGGGGCTTTAGGGACGGCTCAGTGGTAACTGGATCAGCGATCGGGTTCTGGTCTGATGACTGTTTCTCGTCTGGCCTCGGCTCTTCATGCATTATTCACACCTTTAAGGACTGTTTTCACTCATCCCTCTTTCATCCTCCCTTTCACCCCTCTCTCTGCTCCCTGAAAGGATAAAGAGTGCTGTCACACTCCTGACTTCGTCTGACATTTTCTATTTCGAAATATCTGCTTCATTCGTACGTACTGATAAGCAGGCATTTCTCATCCAATGACACTTTTAGCCAACTTAAAAACTCAGATTTTTTTTTTGAAGAATCAAATTATTGCTTCTGTGAATAATTGTCAACATTGTCATAACTTCAACAATTTCTTCACTAAAAATAATGAAACAAGTCTTAGTGTTATTCATTACACATGCTATATTTATTGACATATTAATCAAGCCTAAAAAAGTTGTTATTTTTACAAAGAAATCTTCATAATTCATCATAAAAATCTTAATGCATGTTCTGTGATTTATTTTCAACTTCTTGGTGGCCCCCTTGTGACGCTCCAAACTTTTTGTTTGTAGTCTAGATGTATCACACGATTCTGAAGCAATGTATTTATCAGACTTTAACTGGCAGACACACGCAGTCTTTACCTGTCCCATATTTCTGCTTCTCTGTCCCATTGGCATGTTAGCTGCTGTGAATGGAGTGACATTATGTCTGTTTCAGCTCTGCCGTTGTGAGGCTAATTGAGGGGTTTGCGTACGAGAGAGGAATCAGACCTGTTGTTTTAGCTGTCGGAGCATCTATCATTTGCTGAAGTGCCGCATAAAGCTCACACAGGAGAAAGTGTCAAGTGTGTGTATGTGGTATGGCAGAGAGACTGACACACACTCTGCAGGAGTCTATCAGAATCACTATTTCAGTTAATCAGCCCACAGGTATCAACTGCGTGCGAACGCATCCTTGAATCCCTCCATGGGAACAGTTCAGGTGCCTTACTAGTATAGCATTTCAAATGACATTTATAATGCCTTTTAAAGTAGAAAGTGGAACTTTGCATCAAGTAGATACTGTCATACTTTCTTTTCTAGTGATGTTCACACTTGACAAGTTTGGTCAATTTACAACTAACTGTGATATTATAAGGATGAGAACCTAGACAGTGGAAAACCCACCCACACGTTTAGTCTGTGAATTAAGTATTTACTACATTTTAAAAGACATTTCAACACAGTGAAATGTATTACATTGTGTTAAACTAATATTAATCAAAATAATTTATATATATTATTTTGAGTTGATGGACATTTCCTCAATTATAGAGAATTGAATGCTGTTTACCTGCTGCTGTAGAAGCAATTTGAACAGTCCCAAACCCCTAGCAGCCTAAACAATGGCCTCTTTTTACTGCCAAAGACCATAGATCCCTGAGAAAGAAATGTCTCTATGTAACTCTATCAGCATCTGGTCTACCACAGCCTCGGCCTGCCAGACACTACAGACCGACAGAAAGGGAATTATTGTTACAGGATAGCTTTGTTTGTCACTCAATCGTTTGGGTGTATTTCAGATTGCATTTTGTGAGCTTTCAATAATGCCAGTCACCCGTTACCACATTGTGCTCACACATACACTACTGTTCAAGGGTGTAGGGTTGGTACAGTACGATATATCATTTGATATATCTTTATATATTTAATATAACGTAACCTTTTAAGGATTCTTTCCCTGTTCCACTCACTTGAAAGCCATCAAAATTCTCATCCACCATATGTCTTACATCCAGTTCCAAAAGCAAATCGCACACTTTCCACAGACTCCCTTATTTTTCCCTTCTGTTTTAATGTGCGTCTTCTTCATAGTAAATGTTGCTTAGATGTGGAGCACTAATACATTTGTCAATTGTAATATTGGCTTATTCACCATATCGTCACCTTAGAATTATAAGGTTCTATCTGACATTTTTGTACTAACAGTGATGGATATACAGAGACATTTCTAATATCAGAAGGATCACGTGAGCTTTCTTCGGAATTCACTTCATTGTGTTGCAGCGCATTTGCAGAAATTGTAACTTTTACTGGAAAAACAAATGTAACACAGCCATTGGGTGCTGAAGTTTGAATACCCTTGAATCTTACCACACATTGAGCCCTATGTTTTAAAGTGTGTGTGTGTGTGTGTGTGTGTGTGTGTGTGTGGCCACTGGGCGGGTGTGTGCGAATAAGATAAAATAGGAAGAGTGCAGAAATAATTGTTTTTATTTCCCAGCTGGAAAAATGGAACTGATGGAAAATAGGGTTGTCTCCTTTCTGCAGGTATTTGTTTCAGATAAATTACTTCATTTGAAAATTCCAGCGACGCCCCGTCTGTCTCTCCACCCTGCAGTGACTATAATGAGGAGCTGGAGCGAGAGAAAGAGCTGTATTAAATAATGAATGGCCGTATTGACGGCTGAAAATAATACACGGTGAAAGCGATAATAGTAGAAGGTTTTTAAAGATGTATGGTGAATGAAAAAAAATGAGTTTCTCATGTTAGGTACTGCCAAGGGGTTTTTTTTAGTTAACCAAATGGATTAAAGTCAGCATGAAATGTCATTCACAACCAGCTTTTCTACAATGTAACACACTTCTGATTTTGAAGCGACATTTGATTCAGTACATGGAAACTGGAATAGTTTGAATTGTGAAAAATGGGTGTTATTGTATAATAATAGTCACATTGTGCATTGTAACTATTTCCCCAGACTCTACCGGGTGGTTGATCTTAAAAAAATGTTTACCCAAAACTGAAAATACTGTCATTTAAGTAATGTTATTTTTGAATAATGTTATTTAAGGTTATTTTTCATCTTTTTTTTTTATATTTATACTTTTTTATGGGCGAAATATCTTAACTTTGGGAGTCAAAAATAAGTTTCTCACATGTCATATAGAACCAGCTCTTCATGGGAACTGTACATGGGAACTGGAATAGTTTGAATGTGAAAAATGGGTGTTATGGTATAATAATAATCATACTGTTCTTTGTAGCTAACTCCTAAAACTCTACCGGCACTACTCTAATCTTAGGAAAATGTTTACCGAAACTAAAAACACTGTCATTTAACCTGGAAATGGTTTTGGTTATTTATACTTGTTTTATCCTCTTTTAGATTTTTTTTCTAAGGAAAATATCTTTAACTTTAAGTGTCAAAAAAAAGATATGCAGGCAAAACAAAATGAATACCTGTGAAGTCATATGATTGGTCCTAATCAATCAGTCGAAAATTTACACACAGTTGCTTTTAAATTTTACAAAAAGAAAAAAAAACCTGACTAAAACACTGAATTGAACATGACTTTCTAAGGTTTTTTTTTCTTTTAAAACATGAATAACCTTTGTTTTATTTATACCTTCGAAAATACAAGTTTACTCAACATAGAGCTTTACTGAAGAAACAACGTGTTTGTGCAGTGTTTTTCTTTCTGATGGATGTGGAGGAGTCTGAGAGTGTGTGCTGGTCAAGCATCAGACCGAAGAGCCACAGTCAGATGTCTGGCTCTCAAAATAAGGGCGAAAGTAAAAAAGATCCAGCGCTACTTAAAGCAGCCACAGGCCACGAGGCCTCCTCTCAGACTGAATACACAGAGAATGAAGGCTCTCTGAAATAAGAGGGAGAGAGAGGCTGAAAGAGGGATAGAGCAGGAATGGAGAAGAAATAGCATGCGGCCCAGAGGTCACATCTAACCTCAGATTAAACCAGGAACACCCAGTGGGAGAGGATGAGAGAGATGAGTATGGAGAGACAGAAAGAGGAATTCGCTGGAAATTGATGCACAAGGCAGGTTTAGGAGCAAAAGAGATGGCCAAATCATCAGTGATGTGAGGATAGAGCAAGAAAATAGAAATGGGAAAGAGAGAATTGTAGAAGTGTGGGCGAGAGGAAGAAGTATGGGTGATAAAAGTAGAGACGAGGAGGTGAAAGATAGACGGATGAAAGGTCAGACTCGGTGACACCCTAGAGAGAGAGTAAGAGGGGAGTCCTGTCTGTCACACAGGAGGAGAGAAGAGTCGCCCTGCAGACACCCGTCCCCTTTACATGCATCCTCACACATGACTCTGACATGCCAGAATAGCCTCAATTCTGCTGGGAAATCTAATGTATTCATCCCCAGTATTATTTTTAAACAACTTTTTTTCATAGGACATATTTTTTACATAGGACAATAACACATATTCGATGTTTTCATATATTTAACTGGAAATATCTCTTGGATGATGAACATTTTTTATCATTTTTTAAAGTTTTTTTGACAAACAATTAAAATAATGTGATTATTAAATTGTGATTATTAGGTTGTTGAGCACTGAAGTATAAGCATTTAGATTTAAATATATATATGTATAATTCTGTCAATTCTGTGTGAAACGTTTGCCCTAGAGTATAAACAGGCAGTATCACAGTATGTCTTCTTCAGTAGGCCTGTGGAAAGACTGCAGAGAAGAGACATGTGATGGACATGCTCACATTCCCCCAGCAGACTCCCATGGGTTATATCTCCCTCACTCTTTCTCTCCCTCTGCGAGGGGTTTTTAACAGTTAGAGCAGTGTGATCCCAGCTCTCCTCTCTGCGGGACTGCAGGGTAAGAGAGGTGACAGAGAAACTTTCGGCCTGCTAATATCGCTTCCATCCTCCCCGCAGCCAGTGCAAGCCCTGAATATAAAACACACCTTCCTCAAGCAGAACGGGGACATTTTTAGATTTCCGACATCGCTGAAGGAGGAAAGTATGCTGAGATTTCAAAGTTCATGCATACCGACTGAGAGTTCAATGCAATTACATAAAGGTTAACTGCATTACGAGCAGGGAAACAATGGCTTAAATTGTGTCCCTAAATTGTGTATTCGTGTCCTACAGTGTGTTATGGAGCGTTAAATGAGAAAATGAATGTAAAAGTTTTTAAGCCAATTTAAGTTCAGTCTATGTTTGTCTTGAGCTGGTGTATTTAAAAGCTTTAAGCTTATTTGGAGGCCTGTTGTTGAAGAGTAAAGTTAATTTGGCTGGCGATGACATTGCCGCAATCAGAGTGTCAGAGAAGGTTTGTGCCGCGCTGTTAGAGCCCTGGTAATTAAAATCCTGCCGCGGTACCGATCCGCTGATTGCGAAGAAGAAACCGGAGGGACAAACGGATCAGGAAATCTGATTAGGTCTCTCCTCCGCAGGGTTCTGCCTGTGAGCTCCCTGAGACACCGGGGCCTGGCTTTGTACACGCATGCACGCACACGTGTTTTGCGGATCAGAGCTTTTCAACAACCTCAATCTCATAACCCGGCAACCAAAACAAAGCCTTTCTCTCTTGTGAACATGGCGGCTTGCTGGGCGCGATGTGTTTAGCCCTGAACAGGTCCGTGTCTCGTTGACTCGTTAGGGATGGAAATGCCATACTAAAAGACCAGTTGCTTGGCTGCAGTGCTAGCTGACTATGAAGCGGTCAGATGGTTTTGTACTGGCTAGCAGAATTCTTTTTATGTCTTTAGACTGTAGTGCCGGATTACAATTGAAGTGATTGTTCTTTGAGATTCTCCCCATTGTCCTGTCCAGTTGTGCATTTGTCTTTCTTGGACAACCAGCCCTTTTGGGGTACTTGAATACTTTTGTGATATTTAAAGAAGCAATATATTAGAAATGACAGATTTGAAGTGACCAACTTTACTAGCAATGGCTCAAACAGTCATCCCTTTAATATTCATCTGGGCAGTCTGCTGTCTGAGTTTTACTTTAGAACATAATTATTTTATGTAATCATTCTTTTAACACTTTTAATAAGGTTAATCACTTTAGTGTGCTTGTCATACTGTGCTTTAGAATATATGTAGGAAATTGTAAGTAGAATGTAAGTAAAGTGTCTATTTTTGTGGTCATACTTTTTAATAGCAGCAAAATATCATGATTTAAAATGACAGTTTATTTGCATTTTGAGGCT
Organism: Danio albolineatus; assembly: GCA_903798035.1. Taxonomy (NCBI): domain Eukaryota; kingdom Metazoa; phylum Chordata; class Actinopteri; order Cypriniformes; family Danionidae; genus Danio; species Danio albolineatus. The sequence goes on from CAIGQQ010002477.1 coordinate 503,568, forward strand.
GCGTTGTGATTTTAACATACTGTAAACAAGACACTGTCAAAAACAGGACCACGGGCCCTAGTGAATTGAATTTGTTATCTGCAGCCTAGAGACAATGACCACCAAAGTCTTTATTCCCCACTGAAATCATCTAATTTTTTTATTGCTTAATTCTTAGTGCTCACCATGACGGCAGACAATGGCTTTCAGGACATGATCGTCTTTAATTCCCCAGCTTAGTGTCAACCCATTCAAGCTCCTTTGCAAAACCAGTCGCCTTCAGCTAAGTATCGATGCTGCAAAATGGGAATTTGCCATTTTCTTTAAGCGCTGATTGACATTAAGAGACTTCCCAGTCCACCCACTCTTGCTGTTTACTACAGCACACTCCGGCTCAGCCAATCGAGGCTCTGAAAAACAAAGTAAACCTTTGGTTCCACTTTGCTTGACTATAGCAGGCTTGAACACGTCAAGATCTCCTGGTGCGTTAAGAGTGCTGATGTGCAGGTTCTATCTCAAACTCTCCCAGGGGATTTGGCTCAAAAAAAACAGAAAACAATCGCTCAACGGCTTGACACCAAGTTGCTCACGGTAGCGAGGCCGATCTGCTTACAGTTGTCGACACGTGCAGCTCTATTTTTGTTATAGTGGAGGTTTAAATGTCACAGATCAATATCTGTGCATCAGAGTAGCTCTTGCTTCTAAAGAATCTCTCGAGGGAGCCTCAGCACACCGCCTTAATCGTAGTGGCCTTCACCCAACACTGCCTGGTGTCTGGTGTCCCACGAGCTTTGAGGCTGGAAGTGTTTGTACTGTCAGATGCGCACCTTTGCAGCCGATGCTGCTCTTTTGAAGTTATTTGTAGTTTTCTTTTGTCGCAGCTCTTCAGTGACTCTGTGTCACTTCAAAACTTTGTTCTATATCAGTGTTACACTAAGCTGTAATGTGATGGCCAACCTGAAATGTGTCGAACAGACTTGAACGATGTGTGTATTCATGGTGTCCCTGTTGCCCTCACAAAATAAGAGTGTGGGCTATCTTACACTCATTTTGAAGGCAACAGAAGGAACACCTCCCAAGCGACAGCAGATTTGGGAAGAAAAGCTCAGGGAAAGATCACAAGATGACAAGCTTTTGCCAAGGTTAAATTTAGGGTTTGTGAAGACGCTCCTTTTCCTGTGCAAAATGCTTTAGTTCACAGCAGGCTTTAGCAAGCAGCGGTGCAAAAGTAAAGCGTTCTCTTGAGATGCATGATTATGCAGATTGTTCTGAAGTCAATGGCAATAGCTAGATGGAAAAGGAGAATCTGAAAGGGCAGCCATGACTTATCGAGTAACACACAGTGTTGTTTAAAGGACTTTGAGTAAGGATTGCATGATGATAATAAATTATCTTGTCAATTTTTCATGTGATGCAGTGAAAGTGGGAAATTAACCATTGCCAAATTTAAATCAATATCTTTTTTTCCAGCAGCCTGGGAATAAATTAAATAAATGAATGAACTTATTTAAAATGCAATATTAATAATTAATATTATAAAAATAAAGCATTTTTATGTAACATTGTTTTATTAACTATATTGTATATTATGTTATTTTAGTTTCTGTATAGATATAATTTAATATAGAGATTTGTTCGGTGTTAGATTTTTGAAAATATAAAAAAGTCAGTTAGCTGGAGGGTAAAAATAAGGCATTCTGTGTCTAGTTATACTAAACTGCAAGTGGTTAGTAAAAATGTTATGGGTTCATCCCCCAGTTTTTCCCTTAGTAGATTCATCCAACAGTTTTTGGGAAACTACTCTCTATACCATCAGTCTTAATTTAAAGTCATACTGCTGGCCTCATGGTAGGGCTTAAGTTGTTTTGAGCCAGAGGAAATTGCAGTTTCCATGGATGCTGAGTCCTGCCCACATTATGAAGCTGCAGAGCTCTTGTTGTTATGGCTTCCTTCATCATCTCTTTCAGTTTGCTTTTAGCTTATCAGAACTTTACTAGAGTCGACCTGCCATTCTCTATTACACTTCCCTCTAACCCACACTTTACATCGAGTTACAAATGAACTAGACTGAAAGTCCTCACCTTTTTTATTTCTATGCAATTTTTTAAATATACTGTATTGATAGCAGCAAATGTGCATTCTACCACACTAATAGCTTGTTGTGTAAACTCACATACTGCCTTAAATATTACTAGTATCTGTTGTTACAATCCATGACCACCAGGTGGATGCTTTGAGACTGTGGAATAGTGTGTTTAGACACCAGAGATTCACCAGGACACACTACATACAGTGCAGCTGAATTTTACTCCACAGATAACTTGTTTATTGTAATTTATACAGGTTGTAATTTAATCATAAATGCAATGCAATCCATATACATTTTTCTCTCCCTTTCTCTTAAAGTCAGAGATATTACAAACACCCAGAGAAAGTATAACAGAAGGTGAGATAACAGCCACTGTTCAAATAGTGTCAGAGTTTTGGCTTTGAACTGAATCTAAATCCAAATGATTGTGTGATAGACAGATTAGTGGTGTAATCCAATCAGGATTTAAAGAATATAATCCACTTTATTGATATTGAAATGAAAAGGAAGAAAATTGATGTTTTGTTCAAGGCTTAGGAATTTAAAATAATAAAAAATATAACTCATTAAACTGGTTTTAATCACACATTTATAACATCAGATGTACTGCATGCGTTGTGTATCAGTATGTATCAGCATGATGATTTAGCCATGCTTTTATTTTTCTCATATCTGTGATCAGATGCTTTACTTTACCTCTATGCTAATGCTAACCGATATGCTAAAAGTCATCCCCAGTGGCTAATTTGTTTAGCCACAGTTGTGATAATGCCCATCCGCTTCTCTCGATCCCTCTAGTGATCTGTCGGGCCACTCCATGTCATGTCTCTGGGGGCCCGACTGAGGCTTCACAAGACCTCCTGCAGTTTATTCTTCCACTGTCCACATGCTGCCATCCCAAACACTGCAGCTCTTCCTGGCTGTAACACAATCCTGGCCAAATTAACCGTCCCTTGATCGGGGAGATTTGATAACCTTTGTGCTGAATAAGGCTTTGGCTCGTGTAAAAGGTTTTTGCTTTCTTCCGCCTCTTTACTTTGTTCTCTTCTTTTGTTCGACTCCTTTTTCATTTTTGTTTGTGACCCTCAGCTTACAGGACAAAAAAAGTGAGCGCAAAGCCAAAGGGAACACTTGAAACATCACCGAGACTCAGCCAGGGAGTTTTGAAGTGGTGGCTTAAAATTATTTTAGAAGTCTCTTGAGGTAAGATGATCTTCGGTTGACAGGACTTGCCGTCTGATGGGAGTCCAGGCCATAAACGCAGCGATAAAGTGGCTTATTCTGATGGGAATGGACTTGATACCTCCTAAACTGTTTAGTGTCAAAAAGGGAAAGGAAATTGATGATTCATTCTGTGGTAATGGGTTATCAGGTGCATTGTAATGTTTAATGGCAGGTATAAAGACTTAAGTTCTCACAGGGCCCTTTAGTGAGTGTTTGGTTGGAAGATGAAATCTAGAGGGAGGATAGGGTTATATCAAGACAGGAACAGAGTGTGAGTGTGCACTTCTGCGTCAGCAACAACAGATGTTCAGATATAGTCATGAGACCTCCATCACTGTGGTCCAACTGTGTGAGGATGTTACAGCTCTCTGCTGAACCTGCAATTTATGGGACGTAACGTCCCCTACAGCTGTCTAACAACTTAACAACTCTTCCCCTCTGCTTTATTCCATTTCGCACATTTGTGAGGTATTAATGGTCGAGTAACACAGTCTTTATGTTCTCTCTCTTTTCAGATTCGGGTGGATGGTCCAACCTATGGTGCTTTACAATATGAAACAATCCAGGTGGTCGACAATGGTCCAATCCTACGAGACATGGCATTTTCATCTGATCAGCACTTCTTGTACGTGATGTCAGAATCACAGGTGAGTCACCACTACCGTTTGCCCAGAATCCATCATGATTCACTCGGGAAGCACATGAGTGAGAGGTAAAATTATACCACAATTTAGGGGTTTCACTTACTGTAATTACAATCTGAGAGGTCCACTTGGACAGCCACAGAAAAGGTGTAAAATTTTGCAGTATAAAAAAGTGACAGATTTGTGGATTACATTTTGACACACGGTGTGTCCAAAACATACACACCATTTACACATCAGGATATGTTGGCTCAAAATGGTTCAATCTGTGTAATGGAATAGATGTGGCTCCGTCCTGGATCTTTTAAGCACTACTGAAGCTTGTAAATCTCAAAATCAGAAAAACACTGCATGCACTTAGTGCTGTAAAAACACCCTTACTCAGATAACCTGTCATCGGGTTTTCATTTCTTGTGACATAAATCATGCTTTTTGTATTACTCGAACTGAGCGTTTTATGCCACCATTTATCATTCGGTGGAAGGTATCATGTCTGCTGCATGAATCAAAAAAACACTTAAAGGCTCTTGAGGTGACTTAAGTCTTTTAAACTTTGACCTCTGACCCTAGTTGTCATTCCCCCTTATTTCTGTAACCTTGAACACTCGTGACTCCATTTAGCATGAGTATTTAAGGCTTCCAGTTCCATTTTGCTCTCTGTTACACTTGAGGTATTAGCAGTACTTTTTAAAAAGATCATGGCAAATTCAAGATGATATGTTTACACACAAATCCTTTTACTTCAGCACAAAGCTGTTGTAATGCCACGCTCAGCCCAGAAAGGAGACATTCGATGTCCAATGTCAAGTCTTGTAGGAATGACTACAAATCTGAAATCTCATTTAGTGAATTTTACTTTAGTAGCAGTGAGGGACAGTGGACAGCATCCTGAGATTTAAGCTACAGGTCATGTACAGTATAGCTAGTTGATCACATTGACTGGACACAACCTATACTGTACATCACCTAGTCTGTAAAGGTTACTAGTGGATAGTTTTAGAAATTGGGTTTGGACTCTAAAAAAACAAATCTAAAGATAAACCAAGAGAAAGAGGTTTGTTTTGAAAGTGACTTCTTCATGTGTCTGCTTCAAACGTCACTACACTATTGGCAACTGGACCTTTTTCCCGCAAGGTTTTGATGAATAATGACTGCACCTTTAATCGTAATACAGAACACAATATTCACTACATCTTAGAGATTTATACAGATGTTAAACTAGGATCTCTAGGCTGTTTGGGTCACCCTCACCAACTTTAGCAATGTTGTAAACATCATTTAAGACCATTTGAAAGTGTGTTTTAAAAACTAGGCCATGATCATCGACTCGAGTCTTATGGGAAAGGAGAGAGATGGTGTTTTCTTTGACGTGAATAAATATCAGAGCTGGACCTGTGGTGTTCTGCCAGTGAATAATCTCACCCTGTCGCAATTAGCCTATTAGCCCAGTTAGAGTTGTCGTCTGGTTTCTGTTTAGTCCAAACATCAGGGGATCACGTCTACTGGGGAATCATGCATATATTTAGAAGCTATTTAGTGAACATGCATTCTCTCGTCCCACCTGTAATTCATGCCCCCCCCCCTACAGCACACATGCACACACATGCACACTGAAAGATTTATTCTCGCTTGCTTTAAAATTTAATGATCTCTGATGTAACGCAGTGCTTCTTGCATCACTAGCATCGCTACTGAATCCACAGCACCACAGTAAACCAAGTCATATTTTACCTGAGTTGTGATCTTGGGTGTGATGTAAAATAATGCCAAAATATTCTTCTGGCTAGACTTTTAATGAATCGCATAAAAATTCATAGCTTGTGTGAATCAGTGAACTGTTTAAATACTTTGATAGCTTTTAATAGATTCGCACAGATTCAGATCCCCCTCAGACTCAGTTTGCATCTGTGTTTACACTTTTGTTTGTTTTGCTGTGAATAACAGACCGACTTGCCATTTTTGGCTTATTTCTTTCAGTCTCTCCCACTCTCACAGTTGTCTCTAGCTCTGTGGTTGAAATGTCTGCATTAATATTTATGACTGATAACAAAATGCAGAAATTTTCATGACTGTTTTGCAGTCAGGCCTTGTGCATCTGCTGCTTGCAAACACAAACACACACACACATTTGTACAGTTATCATTGTGGAAATTGCCATAGATTTATGTTGATTTTATACTGACCTAAAGTAATATTTTCTGTCCAATAATCCTGAATCTATTAACCATCACAGAAACATTTTGCATGCTCATATTTCCACAAACGTCATTTAGTATTTCAATGTTACAAATGTCAGTTTTTTTGTCCTCTAGTCGGGGCATTTGATCTTGACAATGAAGGAAAAACCTGACCTCCACACACTCACCCAAAACCTGCACCACCATGTATTTCAATCTGTCTCTCTCAGGCACTCTCTTTTTTGTGTTCCAGTGTTTTTTTGTGGTTTATGATAGAGTTAATATTTAAGATTTTTTTTTTATTAAGTATGCATACAGGATGATAGTTTAAATGATAATTTTTAAATAATTATTTTGTTAATATGATACATTTTTCCCCCAAGTTAAGTGTATATTAGGACAAATGAGAGCACACACCATCATACAAATTCCCCGCGGGAGAATGAAGCAGAAAAACAAGAACAGTAGGTCGATAATCTCCTGCTGGTCCAGCCTTAAAAACAGAGTGAAAGAGAAGGAGGGATGGAATCAGAGAGGTTTGGAGTGAGGCAATGATAGTGTTTGGGGGTTGAGGAGTTCTGGGTTATGTGTGTGATTTCTGGCTGATTGAAGGGGCTCGAGCCCCCCCATCCCCTCCACTGAGTCATTGCTGATGTCAGCATTGATCACAGTTCCCATGAAACCAGTTTACACTGTACGAGTCATCTGATACATGAAGTACAAAACAGTGGAAATGTTAAAAAAAATCTTACACATCAAAGGTGACATCTGACCCCTAACCATAATTCTGTAAATAAATTTCCTCCAGTCAGACAATCCAAATAAGAAAATTATGTCAAAAGCACAAACATTTGGGTAATGGCTTCTAATGCTAAAGAGGACTTAAAATAAAAAATCAGGCCTGTTGTAATTCAGTTTTCACTGTAGTGAAAATAAGTGAATATGCATCAGATATTAAGTGATTATCTAAAAATCTTTAAAGGTCTCTAGAGCTTCTGCTAAAGGAGGAAGGAGGACATGGGGTGAAAGGGGGGATTCTTCCAAAACGAAGATAACGCAGTAAGATGAAATCGGTTGTTTATTGTAGGCTTGGATCAATTTGATTGGGTTATAGCTGCTTACGGATGGTAGACCAGCCGTGATCAATCATGTTACGTGCTCCTCTCGAAATTAGTTTCAAGAGTTCACACTTAGATATTGCTTGATTATAATAGCAGGTTTGGCATGCTGTCCCGGGAGAGAACCCTGAGCTCAGAGACAATTGAGCCCAGGGCTTCCGCCTGGTCAATGAGCATATGAGAGGGTACGAGATCAGGAAGTTCTTGAGAGCTCCCCCTAGTAAAGGAGAAAAAAGGGGGAGATGGGGTGGATGGGGGATTCTTCAAAAATGAAGATGAGGGAGTAATGTTAGTCGAGCTATTTATAGTGAGCTTGGAATGATCCCATTGGCTTGCCAATGATTACATATGAGAGACCGGTTGTGATCAATCAAATCATGTGCTACTCTCGAAATTAGTTTGTGAAACTTCACTTGTAAAACTTCATGTATATCCCAATTGACCCACCTAAAGCTTTGAATGTTTATATAATCTAAATAGGAATTTTGTCACTGTTTTTGAGAAAGTTAAAAGTTACCTACTAACAACAAAAAATCTTTATTTTTTTCAGAGACTTTATTGTTTGAAAAAAAACATGACCATAAATTCTTGCTTTGAACTAACATGACATATACAGCTTTATTGTATATAATATTATATTATTATTATTAAAAAGGGGACACTTGTATAATAGTGAAACATTTTTACAGAAGTCAGTGTAGGGTGTCTAATTAATAACAAAAATGTATTTTTGTGAGCATTATCATTTAAAACTGTAACTTTTTTTTCTCAATTTTAACAACCGAACAACATTTACCTTTTATTTTCATCTCTCTCTCTTTCTCTCTCTCTCTCTCCCTCTCTCTCTCTAACTCTCTCTCTCTAACTCTCTCTCTCTAACTCTTTCTTTCTAATTAATCCCCTGATTATCCCTCTAATTAAATCTGGCTACTTCCCTGTATCATTTTAAACAGCAAGATAAATGCGTCTTTTTAAGGAAAGAGGCCAGACTGTCTGTTGAGAGTGATGCAGATTACAGTTATCAGAGCCTGCAGCTAATTATTGCGCTTGGCTTTTTGTCCACGTTTGTCATCCTTTCTTCTTGGGCTAAGTGTTTTTTATTGTAACTTTAGACATTGTCAGCAAGAGGCGCGTGTGTGTGGTCAGAGGGACAGCTGTGAGTGCTAATGACAGACCTCAGCTATAGTTCCTCCTGCATTAAATGAATGATGGCGGTTCAGAGCTCAATGGAGTTACACAAATTGCAGGTTTTGGCACATTAAAGCCTTTTGTTCTGTCAGTAACATCCAAATGGAAGTTATGTTCCTCTCTCCCGCAGTTTACTGTCATTTTACACTGGATTTTCAGATCGCTCTTTTGTGTAAAACACATCAGAGGTGAGCTTGTATGCCAGGGCTTTGTCCTGCTTTAGAACATTCTGTCCGCAATTTAAGACAAGTGTTGCTTCAATGGCTTCATTTGAATCTAAAGAATCAATGCTCATTTTCCTTATTTTCAGGGAAATTAAATAGATTTTCTGTCTCTGTGTGTTTCTCATAACAGCTGTGTCACAGAGGCAGACTGGAGACGGTGGCTTTTGTACACTCTCATGCTTGGAGCATATTAATCATTTATGTAGGGCAAGTTGAAACTGCAGGTAGTGTAAGTGTTAATAATTTAAGTGTGTCTCACACCAGTCCAAACAGCTCAACTCTTGCGTTGCAGATCAGCTCTGGGCATTCCGAAGTGGGATAAGACATCTGCTACCTCATCTGAATAGGTTTAAGGAAGACATGTTTTATTTTCAATTACAAGCTGCCATTTAATGGCCCTTCCATACTGTACTGTATGTGGAGTTACCTGACAGTCCCCCGTGTGACAAATGGATCTTGAGAACATTTCGTTTGTTATTGCAGTGGCCTACTTAGACCGCGGCCCATTGTGTTTGAGTGAATAGAAGTACTGAGGATGTCTGAATGCGTCTGGCACTCTTTCGAAGTAATTTTAGTCAACAAGAGCAAAGGAATTTCTCCTGAAATACTAATTGGGATTTTGAGATTTGAGTAGACAAACTGATATTAACTTGCACGCTCATTTTTTATTTAATTTTGTTGTTGTTAATTGTTAAATGGGTTCAGTAAATGTTGAATGAAATCGATTTGTTCCAAGAATAAACATAGCTACATACATATTTTGATCCACACATTTTGACAAATTTTACACAAATTTTAAACCCTTGCTCATTTATAACAAAATAAACTGTGCTCTATATCTGGGGTTCCTAAACTTTTCAGCCTCCGACCCCTAAAATAGCAATGCCAGTGACTCGCGACACCGAAAGGTGGTTATATATATATTCAAACAACCATATCATTTTATATTCAGTCTAACAACCATATTATTTTTGTAGTCATTTATTAATTTCTTAAATTAAATATTTTCCTCAACTAATGAGACTGGTGGGCACAATGTTTTCAGCACAAGTCTATTCTTTGTTGAATTTTGGAGACCGCCAGTCAAAGATCATCCTCAATGTTCAGTTGTGGCCTGTATTTATTTGAAATGTATTTGATTGCCATAAAGATGATTTGAAAGTTTGACCTGGTGCTATAAAACCAATCTGCTGCAGCTGACACTGCTTGCTTTGTTTTTAATCTTACGTAAACACACCAATCCTATAGAACAAATCATTTAAAGGTTGATTTTAACTATTAAAAACTACTATTTTTATCTTCTGTGGGTTCTAATAGTTTAATAAAATTTCTTTGACTATTTTTAAATCATCAAGCAATCCACCCAGGGCATCCCGACCCCCACTTTGGGAACCACTGCTCTATCTATCATGACAAAAGTGACCAAAATTGGAATCAGACAATAGTTGTTTATTTTAATATTTATTGACCAAATATGTTAAGCTCTAGTACTAGTAACTTAACATGAACTGTAGATGACTATAATTATGCATTTGTGTCATGCCCAATGTTTAGCTTTTAGATATTTTATAGCTTAAAACTTTCACAAAACAATTAATCTTAAAATTCGGTCTTTCTAACTTTACATCAAAGCTCTATCAAAAACTCTATGCTTCTGATATTCCATTTTACTATTTATGAGTCTTTTAAAAATATAGTTACTGTACATCATAAACAGCAAAGCTCCATATGGATCCACTGCAGCATTGAGCCTTTACCATAGAAACAAATCACTTCTGAGTACGAATACTTGAACTGAGTTGAATCTTCTCGTTGCTGTCTTGTAATTACAGTAATTCTGCAACAGCATAAATCAGCAGTAGCAAGACATTTGCTTGGTTGATTTCTCCAAAGCATGTAAACAAAGCTGTGTTTTCCCCAACATGGCCCGACACTGCAACATTGGCTAAACCAATTGCGTGAGTTTGGTTGACCAATTGAAGATGAGTAGTTCCAAAAACAGTCATTATTTATAACAAGTCCGTTTCTGCTGTTAGTAGCATAGAAATCATGTGTGCCTGCTACGATCTGTTTTCTATAGTGCGTTTAGGGATGTGCTTCTTGGGTTTGGTGCCCGTAGGCCTAATGATGTCGTCTGGACAGAATCAGCTCTGATATGTTTGTGACAGCCGGGAGTGGACTATCAAGGCCTGAATGTAAATCCAGTTAGCACACAGAGTGGCTGGGTTCACAGCACACATAATTGCATTTTCCGTCTGTGAAGCCCCCAGGGCGTGGAAGGGCACAGCCTGTTTAACCATGACTATGACCAGCTACCAGACCCGAGCACCCGCTGCCGTTTTGGGGATGGATGTGTGTCAGATTTCGACCAGATGTGTTCAGAAAAATAAGAAGACACCAACTTTCTGCAGAACGACCTTCCTGATGGGACTGAATATTTCACAGATTTCCATACTAGAGAGTTTGATTCTGATTAGCTGATGAACATTCTGAGGTGTGCAGTTATTTTTAGAAAAGCTCAAAGCTAAAGTAGTTCAGTTATTTCATATTATACAGCAAGAAGCAAATCAAAAAATCAAACAAAAGGCTGAGATGAGATGAGATGCATTAGAAACTAATTACAGACACAGGAATGGTTTGAGGACAAATACCTGACAAATTTCTTGAAATACAATATCTAAACGAAGTCTTTAGGTGCAGTAACTATAGCATAAACAGCATAATTCATCAATAATTCAGTGTGTATTATTTTCTAATAATTCAGTGGCCCATCATCAGTTATTCTTTATATATTATAATTATAATAAAAGTAGTGCATTCTTGACTTCCTAAAGAGTCTAAATGCAATGCAACCCAACACTGATATAACGTTGAATATAATTTTATACATGTATATATGTGTGTGTGTGTGTGTGTATAATAGATGTTAATGGGTAATGTGCAAATATATTACATGTTATGTTAAGGAAACATTGTAATTACACTGACCACTGCTCAGCGCTGCTGTGTTTGTCTCAGAGAGAGAGGAGAAAGCCACAGCTCATATGATATTACCAGCGTTCATCTTCCACTGACACGCTCCCTGTACACACATTAAAGTACTTTTTATGACCCTCTCTGATGCCGAAATGACTGCGATATTTCTCGTCGAGAGGGTCTGTGTGTGTGTGTTAGCAGTGAGATTCATTTAAGATGGACATTGATGGATTCATTTCATAAATCAGCCATGATGAGGTGTTGTCATCTGTCTCCTGCTTCACTGGTGGTTGAGCATCCAAAAATGGGCAAACACAGAGAGAGGGAGGGACATGCCTGCATGTATGATGGAAGATTTTATTCAAATCTTAGTTTGTGCTCACCTTTGTGGTTAATTTTCATAATTTATTTAAGCCATTAAGTTAGTTATTTTTGTACTGTGCTAATAGAAGCGGTCGTTTAAATATTAATGCCTATTTGATATTAGCTGCGGTTTGGGTTGTTTTATTCTTTTCATTGTGCTTGTGTTATTTGCACCATTATTTCATTTAGTGGTCATCATTGTGTGTGTGTTTATTCATTGCTCTCTATATAAAATGTTTATTGTATGCTTTTATCACTAGCAAGAATAAAGCTTCTCTGTGATTGGCTGAGGCTCAGCTAATGTTTGTACTCTAGGTGATTGGCCGAGATGATCTTTATGTGTTTTATGGCTGATATTGTTCTGTCACAGGACAACGATATTGCTTCTTCCCTGAAGCCTGTTGATTCTGTGACTCATCGGTTCTTGCAAACACAACATTATGCCGCTGATAAGGGCAACTGTCACATATGCACACACACGCATTTGTTTTATGTCAGTTGTTCTTATAACGAGATAATGGTATTTTCCACCCTCTGCTCATAAACTTAACACCTCTGTGCAGTTTTATATGTTAGATATTTTAGAATCATGGGTATATTTAAACAAAATTCTACCTGAATTCTGAGGGTTGCTTTAGAGGTCTTAAAATCTATTCAACATTTTCTGTCACCTTTCATTTTAGTTGCCTTGAACTTTCATATACGTCCAAAAGAGCTGCACGAAATGGCTCTGAGTGAGTCAGGAAGTTTGTTAATGCCCGCAGAGGAGCATTGAGCTACAGATGAGCCCAGTGGATTAGACTCCATAATAAACCACAGCTCAGCTCCGAGATGACTGAGAAACTCTGCCAGTCAGTCAGGTCTGCAGGATTTACCGACGGATTTTGTGAAGAGAGAGAAAAATGGAAGAGGGCTTCATGTTTGATTAAGTTAGTAGGTTGATTAAACAGGGCTGGATGACCAGGTATTAGAAAAACTTTCAATTTGACACGCAGCTTGTCATCCTTTAGCTAAGCAGAATATACTTAGCTGGAGAGAGAGAGTCACAGTTAAATAGTTTTATTTACATACAAGGCTCACATGCTGCTTCCAAATATTCTATGCATTCTCAGTAGGCTGTTAGTTCTTGGAGCCGAGCGAGGGATGCTGCATTAATCTGCTGGGCAGTGTCATTTGTCAGTTTGTCTCATTATCTGCAGGTCTCAATCCTCTTACAGCACTCTCAGATAAATGACTAATAATCTAACGGATTTACGACATAATGAGATTCTTGAGTTGCTGCCACTCCTTTTCCAGCTCGGGAGGGCAGCGGGAAGTCCTCTTTCTGGACACATTTGTCTTCCCTTCCCAGTCTCTCTCTCTCTCTCTCGCGCTGTGGGGAGTGTGTTAAAGTGTGCTCTGTTCTGTGCCACTGAGAGAGGGTGCAGAATTCACACTCATGTATTAGTGGAGCCAGAGCATGCACATCCACTCTACACCAGTGGAGTGCGCTATTCGTAGACTCGCATGCTGCATTTAATAGGAAGTGTGTGTGATATATTACAGCATGTGCTACCTTCCTTTTTATTATTTACAGTTTGATTATTATTGTTATACATTTTTTATTTAAACTGTGTCAGGTTGATTTGATTCTAGTTATTATGATGTGTATGATGTAATATATGGCCTGCATTGGCCATAAAATGTCTGGTAATACAGTAAATTACACAGGTAACAATAACTTTGCAAAATATTAGGGAAAAGATTAACAGTTGGGCCAAACTATGATTACTTCAGTTGTTATCTAACATATGCCAGTCATACATATTATTATTTTGTAGAAGCATAGTAATAACTCCTATTGTTAATATGCAAAACTGAATTCACTTACTTTTTTCCCTTGAAGTAATAAAGTAGTTCAAAGACCTTAAAATTATGGTATAAGATGAGGATTAAGAAATGTCGCAGGCTAATATGCAATATACTTTTGCAATACATTTTTCTGTGATTTAACTTTTTTTTATCCTGAAATATGACTTTCTCTTCCTATGCTTTGAAAATTACTGAAGAACAAACGTGGTGCTGTCATTTTTATAGACGTTGAGCCAATAACAATGTGGTATAGCATAGCAACTCTCTGCAAAACACTCACAAGACACCTCAGCAATAGCTTTGCAATGTCCTAGCAAATATGCTATCACACAGTCACATATTCTTCAGTAAATGTGAAAGAATATTATCAGTATTATTATTAAAAGAGAGGTGTGCAGACAGATGGCTCTGCTTCAGCTTTAAAAATAGCCTGCTTTTCACATCATGTGATGATAGGGTTTGTGTCTAGCTGAATGGAGAAAATATAAACACTCCATACACATGAGATTATCAATTTCTTCTGCGGGTTGCTCTCCTCTCTTATTAATTTCTAGAGATTTTTATCAATCTCGCATGCCTGTTGCATACAGATCTGTTGCTTTTGTGAAAGCTTTTGCCTTTTCAGAGATTTCACCTCACACACACTCACATACAGAGGTGAGAAACAGACCTTTCCAAAAGCGAAACACACTCCTTCATAAATAGGAAGAAAGCCCGTCATATCAGAGGGGAGAATTTCACGGGCGGCTCCTAAACCCTTATCATTTTCCAAAGGTAATGAGAGTCAATCTCCCTCTCTGCTCACCTAGGTCTAACCTGCAGTCTCTCAGGCCCCCTATGCTAAGGCAGACGCTCTATCACAATACCTGATAATTTACCTCTTCATAGCTGTGAAATGGAGGAAGAGAATTCAGGTGTGCAGCCCGGGAGAGATGCAGGGGCTTTGTGTCTGCACATTAAGGCCAGCTGACAGGCATCATGTGTGCATGACAAGAGAGAAATGACTTTTCTTCTGGATTTAGAACCTCAGTCGTGAGATCAGGCCATCTGGAGCATTCTTCCAAAGGATGTCCTCTTTCAGGCACAACCCCAGTCTGTTCTTTTCCTTAACCTCCTTGCTGTTTCTTTCAATAATAGCTGTAAATGTAACTATTTTAACAAGCCATCTCTCTTTAAAAGCCATTCAGAGCACTGTTTTTCTTCTATTTAGTTGGAGAAGTCTCTTATGTTCTCTGTAAATACTGGTAAAAATGTTACAGAAAGAGCTTCTGGGTTGTAGAAATCTGATAATGACTTTAAATACAGTTTAAATTGATGCACTTATAGACAATGGAGAGATATGCATCAAAAAATGAAGATTTTTTTATCGATCACTCACCCTCATCGTCATTCCAAATCCATAAAACTTCCAAAAAATCATTTGAAACAAATTTTTTAAACTTTAATGAAATCTGTAATATTTCTGTCTGTCCATATTCACTTACAACTTTTGTCATTCAAAAGGTTTAAAGAGACATTGTAAACCTAATCTTTTGAAGAGACACGTTTACTTTACAATAATAATCTCATTGTATTTAGGCTTCTATTCTCACATTGGTTACTGATGACAGAATCTTAATTTACAGACAAGTTGTGTTGTCTAGCAACCACAACCATGACATTCTAAATGTGCCCAGTAGCATTTTTTTTTCTCATCTACACCTCAGTCTGAGTGGTGGAAAGGCTATGCAATTTTATTCACGTGATTAATTTTCATTTTGCCAAATTCCCAAATTGTCCTTAGTGGCCCATAGTAGCCCTGCGGCACTCAGTAGTGGTCAACAGAGATTTTTTAAGTGATTTGTTCTCTCTGAGATGTCAGTTTGAGTGGGAATATTCAATTACATCAGGTGCTTTCTGTCAAAAAGCATAGATAATTCAGTCTGCAATTTTCTCCTGCTAGAGGAAATACTGACAACAAAATAATCCCATGAATGCTGAAATGACCTCACATGTCCTGGCAAAACATTTACCACATAAGCATGCTAAACAATGGTCTTCTTTTGGTTTTTCTGCATTGTTTAGAACTCTTTATCATTTGTGTCATGTGTCCAAACCATTTCACATAAATGTCGACTAGATATCACTAAGAATGTTCCAGAAAGAGAAATAGTTTGACAGAACTTAAAGATACTGAATAAGCAGTAAACACAGTGATGGATGAGTGCTGACACCAGAACAAAAGCAACGCGCTTAAATATGAGCCATAATTTACTGCGACTGGTCACTCGGCTCTTATATAAATGTTATAGTCAAATCTTTTCAATCAAAAAATGGCATCTCACTCTCAAGTCTGATTGAAACGGAGGCCCATTTGTTTGTTAAAAATAAAAACGTGGTGAGGCCAGTAATGACGTCGTCTGTCATCCTTTCTGCCTGACCGCTCTGGACCTATCGGCTGTCATCTAAACTGTGATTGACAGTAGTCATCCAGCAGTGACAAGTCATCAATCAAAGCAAAAGAAAGCAGAGGGCCCCAGGCTGTATCCATGGAGACAGGGATGGCAGAAGGGCCCTCGCCTTTCAACCCTGGCACATGTATATTTCAGTGCAGATCACTGTGTATGGCGAATTTCTCCATCACCTTTACTGCACCTCTCCATCTCTCAAGTGTTAATTGGCTGTAAACAGTAAGATGCTCTAGCTGGAGTTGACGTCCCATGATGAATGCTCTCGGCAGATCCTTTTCCCGCTGTGTGTGACAAAATGGCACGCTTCTCAGATGTGTCATTGTTTTTTTATTATTATTATTTGCCATTTCACAATCTTTCTGCTTTCCTTTTGTTAAATTATTAGTATAATCAGTTCCATGTTGATTTTTAGAGATAAAAAGTAATGTAATGTACTACAGATGAATTAAAACCCTGTGCAAAGGTGACAGACAGATAAATCAAAGTCTTCCATGCTCAAACCCAACCTCCCTCTTTCTCTTACTCCAGCTGACCCGTGTGCCAGTGGAGGCCTGTGAGCAGTATTCATCTTGTAACGAGTGTCTGGGATCTGGAGACCCTCACTGTGGCTGGTGTGTTCTCCACAGCATGTAAGTACAACCCTCATGCACTTTGCATTGGCTACACACAGACCTGTTCAGCCAAATGTAGAATAATGTCATTCTCACACTACAGGAGGTTCTAAATCCTAACCGATTATGAAATCTGGTTACAGCACACTCATACAGTAAGGAGAATTCTCACAGGTTTTCTTCTTTCGAGTTTCAAACATGCTAAAATTACAATATCTGAAATTAGGCACATCTCTCATGACAAGATGCTACTAAGATTATGATGCTAGTGGGAGCTCTTTGTGTAATCTTATGTAACAATATAGCAGATGTAGACCAAATGGATACTGTAACATTACAAAATATGTTGATATATTGAAGCAATGCATTTTTTTTTTGTGTTTAAGAGATGGTCATTAATGTTCTAACAGTTAATTTTCTAGCTTAGCAAGCTATCAGTTTTCTATACTCATATTCTTTTCACTTTAGATTTTGTCTTTATTTGTGACGCTGAAGTACAGTTTTGATCACACATTGTATAGGTTTTGTTGCCACATTTGAAGTCTCTCCTTCATCTCCGAAGTCCGACTGATATGTGCTGCAGGTTTCGAAATGGCCATTTCAGTCTGTCTCCTTGATTCTTATTGTCTGTTGGAAACATACTGATGTGATCATGGTCATGATCTTCACATTTATTATCCTAAATATTAAAAATATTTGATTTGATTAGGGCAGTCCTGGTTTGTGTGAGAGTAGAATGGGGTGCTGTTTGAAAAAATGTCATGCCACTTTTGCATTAAGTTTTTTGTACACATAAAACACATAGACTACATTAACCTTGCAATGTAGTCTATGCGTTTCATATAGAAAGCAATGATGATTTTGCACTTTCTCCAGCTGCTTTGCTTTTTCAAGGTTATATAAAACAAAATCAGATTTTAATTCTTTGTTTCATGAGTTCAAAACAGTTTCCTTTAAGGACAGGTTACTTAAAATGATTAACACCATTAAAGTACTGTCAATGTAAAATAACATGACATGACAATTTGCTGAATTTCTCATCCACATTATTACTATATAATGCTTGCTTAACTGCTGTTTTCTCACTGCTGTGATTTTGGTTATAAGGAGTTGTTTATTTGTTACTGAGAGAAAAACACCCAGCACTTTTTTTTTTATTTTCACCCAAACACACTCTTAAGGGGGTCGCACACTAGAAGTGCCACTCGGTGACACGCTATGTCGCACCACGCAGCGCCATGCATTTAAGAATTCTAAACATAGGTTTCTATCAGGGTACACACACCGGCGCCGTAAGTCGGCAGCTGTCCACGGTGCCCAGCCATGACTCAGGACAATGTTTATATTTCTGCCATGCCACAGAGTGCCATCTGAACAGTGTCATTTTCAATAACATGCGAATGTGCGCGTCTGGTGTGCGATACTTCCAGCTGTCATGTGCGCGCCGCGTTGCGGCACTAAGCGGCGCATCCGGTGTGCGACACCCTTTAACCTTCTGGAAAATATCAGAACGTGCTCAGGTTTCCCCAACTTCTTTTTACCCCTAAATGAAGAACTAAAATGTACTTCACTGTGAGTATCAGAGCTATCAGTGTGTGGCCTGCGAGTTGAAAAACAGTTCTATTCACCACCTCACATTTTCTCCACTAACGGATCCCAGGCTCTTTTGCACACATGGACACACGTAAACACATATACTCATAGATGGCCCGCATTTCCTCCCACTTTTTAAAAAGTGAGGGGTGATAGATGCTTTAGGCCCTCAAGGGACCTCCACAATTCCCACTCCACTGTAAATTGAAAATTGGATTCTCGTCCTCTTTTGAGGACCCTAGAGAAGCAAGCAATCTCAAGCTTTCTCACAATTCCTAAGCTCCATATTCAGTGACTTCCAGGTTTTAGAACACCATACATCCACATGCACACATCACCCGTGCCACTAAAGAACCACAGGCCTTGCAGTCATTTGCCCTGTTTCAGACCAAGAGCAACATTACCCTCTTAAGTGCAGAGGGTGAGGGGAAGTAAAGATATGTGTAGACATTCAGGATCTCTCACTGTCTCTCTCAGGGCTTTTGAGTGCACTAGACACGACAGGGGCCACGGGCATGCCATTTGCCACATGGCTGCCCAAGGTCAGGCTTGCTAAAAATCTCACACTCATCTGTCTCACACCATCTCCCTCTCTCTTTTTCTCTTGTTCCCTTTTGCATCTGTAAAATAAGAGCTGCATTAGTGCTGGACAGTGGGACAGGTGGTCAAATGGCCTGTGCTTGTAACATTTACTCCCGAAATATTTAATAGTTTCAGTCTTTAACACCAGTTTTAGAGGATTTCCTAATCTAGCTGATGCTTAGCCAGCTTTGTTGGTTTTGTAGTAGATATAGCTTAATTAAACTGCGTTATTTAAATTGCAAATCACATAAAAACTCTGACCTATTGGAATTTAGGTGCTGATGTCTAATGCTGCAGAAAATTGTAATAAACATGTATTATATAATCATGTTTTATTGTGTTTTTGTAAAGATGCAAAAAAAGACAGTTTTGCGTGTCAGCCTGTATTCACACTGCAGATATATACTGGTCAACCTACTATGATTGTCCATGAAGGAAAGAGGTCATTTGTGACCAAAAACTGTGCTACTAGTGAAAGCTGGCTGTTTCTCTCCTTCACTGTGTCATTTCTCTCTGTCCTCTGGCAGCAGAAACAGTGTCAAGTGTACACGGGACACAATGCTAATAAAAACAGCAGCAGTTTGTTGTTTAGCCTCAGGTGGTAGAAGGGCCAGCACGCGCAGGAGGTCTTTATGTTAGTTGGCAACACATCCAGTACGGCTGCATCTGCAGAAGCCAACCCTCGGTTCCATTCAGGGTGCTTGCCGGCTCTTATTTTGGACTCCTTTGTCTTTCACTGCATTTTTCACATTAGCATCCTATTCGTCCCTTCTGTTTTTCATTACTTTCTTATAGCTCTCTCTCTCCTCTCTTTCCTCATGGCCTCATGCCCAGAGAAAGTGAACAGCACCACTCTCTGATGGAGTCAGGCAATCCGACCTGGTCTCCCCAGGTCCCCGGCTGATTGATTGCCCTGGAGTTTACCTTTCCCATTCTCTCCTCCCCTGCATACTCAACCAGAAACCCTGTAACCTGAGTCATGCCCACAGAGGGCTCTCTCACGCCAGGTGTGACTCCTGCCAGCACCCCATTTGTCTGCTGTAATCTACCCTTTTTTAATGGGTAAGAATGGTGAAAGTTCCATATTTTAACAGCTGTAAGGTAGAACGAGATTCACTGTCAACTATTGTTGTCATTTTAATGAGAGATGAAAGATGTTGTAAACAAATCAATTGAGAAGGCCAGAGATCAGATGGACCGCACTGTCCCCCAGTGATCATTTTCAGTTTGAGAACAGTCACCTTCATGAACTATTTTTACCTGATATGAGCTTTAGAAATGACTTCTGTAGGTGTAATTCAGAGTGATTCAAAGGCATAGCAGGGAAAGCATGGCAATTGATGATGGATTAAAGATTAAATAATTTAAAAATGTTAACAAGAAGTGGAAATTAACTATAATAATTGTCTAATTGTGATCATATTGGTAAAATGTAGCTCTGCTTCTTCCTCTGAGAAAAGCCCTGTTACCATAGTTACCCATGGATTTCTGTAGAGGAAAATGAAGAGGAATGTCTGGCTATTTATGGAAAGAAACACACCAAGTTTTTGGCATATAAAAATAGCTGAAATTCTTGCTTTAATAGTCATCAAGCATTAAATGCAAATAAGTTTGTGTAGATTTGAGATGGCATCGATGTTTGTAACACAACTCGTTGGCATCAGTTAAAAATCAAGGTTAAAGATTTGTTCAGATTTTTTTTAAGGTTAGTTTTTAGCTTTCTTTCCAGCCTCTATTTCATACCATTTGATATGGCATAATAGTCAC
Source organism: Danio albolineatus (assembly GCA_903798035.1). Lineage (NCBI taxonomy): Eukaryota > Metazoa > Chordata > Actinopteri > Cypriniformes > Danionidae > Danio > Danio albolineatus. The sequence goes on from CAIGQQ010002477.1 coordinate 524,404, forward strand.
AAGAAAGATAATCTTATGGCACGAAGCAACAGTTTCTCAGGCTGTTTTCTGTTAAGTGAGGTCAATATGCTGGCCAGCAAAGCATAAATATAGTAATCTAGACTGCTGAAGAGCAAGAATCTGTGATGAGACGGATACCGCCAGTTCTCCAGAGACACACAAAAGTCAACATAGTTCCACAAAATCACCAGAGAGAGAAGAAAACAACACGCTGAAGGGATAGACGGATGCCTGGGCTTATTTGTTCGACCCACACTACTATTGATCATAGGGAATGTGAAGCAAAGGGGTTAAGGGTCAAAGGGGTCCATTTGAGAGGGGGTGTGTGTGCTTATAGACCACTTGGGGGGATTGTGTGACACTTAATTAACAATGCATTAACTCAGTCTCAGGATGCTTGGCTCTGACCTTCATTTTGTAGACTGAATTACCACATAGCCCCTTAAACCCTTGCTTTTTAATTCATCATCATCATCATCATCATCATCGTCATTATTATTATTATTATTATTATTATGTCTTTGTGAAGAGTGTTAACAACTTAATACTTTATTTCTTGAAAGTTTAAAGTCAAGGGCATTAAAACATGCAACAATTTGTCTTGACTTAGATGTGTCGAGGAGGCAAGAAATGTCCTGAAACATAAATACAAGTTTGGATAGCAAGGAAAACAGACAACTATCTGAGAATTGCTGCTTAGTTTAAGAGCCTCTCTGCAAGTTTGTTTATCCCAATCAACCTTCAGATAACCTCCCCCTCACTATCAGCACAAGAGCAAAGCCGCCTGCACCAGACTGCTGTTTACCCAGAAGATCTCCAGAAGAGTCTGTTAGTCTTGGAAAACAGGACCAGAGAGGCAAAAATCAATAACTCTAGGAGAGGGGAGGGTGCTCCCCAAGTTTAAATGTTCAGAAGTGTAATTTATGGAGCAGTTTATTTACTCGAGGCTTTCATTTTTACCCGTCTTATCCCTCTTTGCTGCTTTGACTCTGAGAGGATGTTTGTTTATGTTTATGAGAGAATAGGTTTCTTTTTTTAAATTGTGAGATGACAGTTAGTCTGTGCTAAACAACATAAAGTTTGTACATCTCTTGCACATTAAATTTGTTATAAGCAAAAAAAAAAAGTCATTTTATTAGATGTGCCTGTTTAACTACTTGTCAACGCACATAGACAATGTAGCGAGTAGTCCTCAAAATGTGGTATAGGTGATCTAAGGTTGAGGAAGCATCAGATTTGAGTGATTTTGAACTTAGCAAGGTCATTGGTGTTTGGTTTGAGTATTTCAGAAACTGCTGATCTAGTCGGATTCTCAAGCACAACCATCACTACGGTTTATGGTCCGAAAAATAGGAAATTACCAGTGAGTGGCAGTTTTGTGGGCTGAAAAGAGTCTTGTTGATGCCCGAGGGTCAGAGGTCAATAACCAGGTTCAAGCTAATAGTGAGGCAACAGTAACTCAAATAAAAACTTGTTACATCTGAAATCTGCTGAAGATCATCTCTGAACACATATAACCTTGAAAAAGATGAGCTACAGCAGAAAAACACCAGTGACACTCAGCTAAGAACAGCAAATTACACTGGCTTACCAAAAGATAATAGAAAATTAGAAAAAGAGTCTCGATTTCTTCTGCAATTTGGTCATGAACTCATCCTGCATGGTCTCAGCAGTTCAGACACTGGTAGTGTTAGTTTAATTGTGTGAGGGATATTGTCTTGGCAAATTATGGGCATCTTGGAACCAACTGTATCAATTAAATGCCACAACAGATTCAACTCTGAAGTCAGAAAGGGGTCCAAATTGGTACTTGCATGGCACCTAGTTATGTACCTAATTATATTAAGTGTCTTGTGTTACCAGCATAGCTTTTAGTGAATGAAGGATGGTTGCTTTGTCAGTTTGTATGGTCTAGTATAATTTTCTAATCCCAGATTGAGTGGAAAACCTATTCACCAACGTTTAAAAACATTACATCCATCCTTGACGATCGCACTAGTTCCCGAGGGCTACAATGAATAACTCCCATGACTGCTTTACAAATGTCCTGGAAACATTGCCAGAATGTTTTGCAGGCAGTCATTTTGCACAGGATGTAAATGAGCAGCAATTGTGAGGGTTTGGAATGGCGTGAAGACAGATAGGCTGTAAATCATAATTAAGACCGAGAAAATAAGGCTGTCAGATTTCTGTCTCTTATTCAGAACAAGGCTGACAGGCAGTGATTGGAGCAGATTGACAGAGATGCAGATTCCCCCTCCATTATAATATCTTTATGTATCTTTATTAGGATGGGTATGAGATGGATATTATTTTGGGGCAAATCAAGAATATCAATGTGTCTCTATCCAACAGTTTCTTTGACAGGCTGTTACTGTGGCTTTATGAGAGATGAGGTCATTGTTTTAAACTTTAATATTTACGCAGTTGATCACATGCAAATCTAAGTGACTTGTGTTTATTCATTTTTTATTATTATTTTTTTTGTAATTTTTTGTTATTTTATGGGGCGACACGGTGGCTTAGTGGTTAGCACTGTCAACTCAAAGCAAGGTTGCTGTTCGAGTACCTGCCAGGTCATTTGGCATTTCTGCAAGGAGTTTGCAGCTGGAAGGGCATCCGCTTCGTAAAACATATCCTGAATAAGTTGGCATTATATATTTGCATTATATACTGGCATTATATATTTGCTTATGATTTTATATAAAAATAACATTCATTCATTAATTTTCATCGGCTTAGTCCCTTTATTCATCTGGGGTCGCCACAGAAGAATGAACCGCCAACTTATCCAGCATATGTTTTACGCTTACTCAATTCACTTACACCACATGTTTTTGGACTTGTGGGGGAAACCAGAGCACCCAGAGGAAACCAACGCAAACACAAGGATAACATGCAAACTCCACACAGAAATGCCAACTGACCCAGCCAAGGCTCAAACCAGTGACCATTTTTTGACCATGGACCATTGCCATTTCTGTGTGAAGTGTGCATGTTCTTTCTGTGATCGCGTGGGTTTCCTCCCGGTGCTCCAGTTTCCTCCACAGTCCAAAGACAAACTTGCCTTGCCTTGGTACAGGCAACCCAGGCTCATTCTGAAAATGTACCTCTATATACATTTCTGGATAGTGCCAAATACATCCCAGGAGCTACGTTTTTTTGCAGTTTTTGTTCTCGTGAATCCACCAGAGGCCGCTGTCAACTGACTGTTTGACTGACTAAATGACTGACCAATCGACTGAACCACTCCCTTCTCCCCTAAACCGACAGTTTTATAAAGTAATCCAGAAAAAGAAAAGCCTTCGTCTGATTTTACCACGTTTTCACATCTTACCACATTCTCACCCTGTTAATTACTTATTTTATTTTTCGGATTCTGTTTTTGTCTTACCCACTTTCTGGAACTGTTCTTCACTGGACTCAAACCCCATCATCGTTGTCAAATCTCTGCATCTCAAGTTCGCCAACATACATGGCGAGCTAACATTACAAACTGGTAACAGTGGGAAAGCTGTCCATAGGGAGGTAGCAGTCAGCTGGTAAGCGTGAAAAGGAACGGCGCCATACGAAATGCAGCCATATGTACTTCTGGCTACATAATTCGCATTCTCCAGAAATGTATACAGGGCTACTTTTTCAGAATGAGCCTATGTTGGTTATAGATATAAGTGTATGAGTTTGTGAGTGAATGAGTGTGTATGGGTGTTCTGTGGTGACCTCTGAAATAGAGACCAAGCCGAAAGAAAATGAATGAATGAATGAAAATACAAAAGATTTACTGGTCCACTGAATAGACGATAGAAAGTTGTAAAAGTATCACATATAATAATTCAGTGTCTTTGTAATAGAAGGTCAAATGTTGACATAAAAGATTATTCTTGATGTGACAACGCCATCATCATTGGTTCTGATCATTGTTTTACTGATAAAAATGTATGTCTTTAGCATGGCGTACAATTTGAATAAAAGCATCTGCTGAATATATATATATATATAAACACATATCACCTCAGAATGTTGTTGTGGAACTGACACTGACACCAACTCCGACAATACTCTGTAATTACAGCACTTATGTATGTGGTATTCCTCAAGTGCCTAAGACAGCTCATGCACAGAAGCAGTGCTATCAGCAGGCACAGTTTATTCTTAGTGCATTCTACCTCTGCTTTTCTTGAAAGATCTGAAAGTCCTAGGTTCTTTTGGACCCAAAACACGCACAACCCCCTCCGTGCCCAGCGGAGAGCAGCATCTCCCCAGGGTGCCAAACTGGCTCTGTCGCCTCTGGCTCTGAGCTCTCGTCGAGCCTGGAAGGAGGAGTTTGGTTTGCGGCAGGCAGAGAGAAAGAAACATGCTCCAAAAGTGACGGAAGCATCAGGACAGAACTCCAGCCAGACGCAGGACTGTCAGCGAGCAGAGATCTCTCAGAGAGCAGGCAGTCCTACACGACTCAACCTATCCCTCACTGTCACCACGCTGTCACCACAGAAAGAGAGAGGGGTGGTCTGTCCTGGTGTGACGGAGCGTGAACTTGACATGGAGACAGACACACCTGAGAGAGGAAGAGAGTGAGCGTGCCGCCCTTGATTGAAAAGACAGGAAGGAGATGTGGAGGAAGTTTAAGGAACAGCTCAAGCATAAAAGAAAATGCTGTCATTATGTATTCACAGTCATGTTGCTTCGAAAGGCATAAATGCGCTTTCATGAAAAGGAAAAGATATTCTGAAGTTCACATCATTTATGTCGTTTAAGTCGACACAAACTTTCGAAATTTCTGTTTATTTAATAATATACAATACAACATATAAACAATTTAATGGAAAATCTGTAACTTTGTCGGTGTTACTTCAAAACTACTTTTTCTAGGAGTGGCTTCTACATACATATTAAGGAGCAAAGCTTTTTAGCTTTGTTATTAAAAAGAAAACATATCAGATTAATTAAATAATCATTGCTTAATTCCTTCATTACAAAATTCAGCTTCCCATCAACTGAATTTAAAGAAAGAATATTTGTTATTAATATTAAAATACACATTTAAACAATTACAGTTGCTACAATTTCAATTTGGATTCACATATTTAAATGAGCCATTCTAACCAAATCACGCTTTGAAAAAAGTAACTACTTGGGGCTAAATTGGACATTGCATAACGCCTAAGTAGCATCTCTACTTTTGATTAGTCACTTTCCTAAACTGTTCATCACATGCTGGGTTTCAGTACATTTTAAAACAGAAATGCTATAAAATATTTGAGCTTTTTAATAACCTTTTTAAGTTTCTTAAACAACAGAACTTCTTGTCACAGTGTGATATAGCAACCAAAAAAATATGCTGTTAGAATATGCGTCTAAATTTATCTTGAGAAACATTTCCTTTTCATGATTTTCCAACTGTTTGAACGATCTATAATGGTGCAGGAATAAATACCACAGTGAATTATGGAAAGAACTTTGCTCAGCAGGTGTGCCGCTTGGAACCGGTGTAGGTAGGATACAAAAAGACACACAGAAGTCCTGTGTTTACCGCAGCCTAATTTTACACAAGTTTCAAATATCAGCCGTGTTTCAGACTTTTTTCTCACATAGCGTGATATTCCATTTCCCGAACTTCATTCAGCTATCACTGGCTCAAAGTTTTCATAAATATAGGACCAGATTAGATAATTCTCTCTAATTTGAGCGGCTCATTGATTTTTCCTCTGGGCACAGAGAGACCTGTTGGTTCATTCTCTCAGGTGGCTGAAGATCTGTTTGTTTGCCCTTTGTGATAGAGGACAGACGCTCTGTCTATCTATAGCACACGCACACTCTCAAGTTTCTCTCCTTTCATAGGTGGAGTCTTATTGAGTGTGACCTCATTACAATGCTTTGTGTAGCTTTGAAGACAAAAGAGTCCAAATGTCCTCACATCCATTCTTCCTTTGTCTGTTTGGTCATTCTTAGAGGTCTTCCATGTTGTTGTGTGTGTGTTTTTCTGTTAAAACTCAGTTGACCCCTGCAGCTGAAAGGAAAAGGGATCTGTCTGCTCGATCTAAGCATTAAGAGAGGGAAAAAAAAGTTGTAAACGTTCCTTTGACAGCCGTAAGGCAGTCGCAGGAGACATATCGGGTGTTAATATGCGCAATGTTTGATCAGATCTGTAGGGGACGTGGTGTTGGAGGAGACAGATAATCTGTTTAATATTAGCAGGGTGAGATGGGTCCCCTGGCCCAGGAGGAACGGGGACAGCAGGGAGATGAGATGAAGGAGCCTGTCTAAGGTGTTTTTGACAGCTCCCGAAATTGCATGCGAGTTTTGAGGCAAGTGCTGCTGCGTCACGGAAAACTTGACGCTTTTATGGCATTGAGATGAATTGTGGGTATTTGTGCGGATGTGTGCAATGTTTGATTGGTAGTGTGTCTCTCCAGCTGTGCCGTGGTTCGGAGTCTTGGATTTTAGGAGCATAAAAGTGTTTAGAAAGAGGTCATGCTGATACTTTTAGCCAAATTTGGTGTTTTGTTCAGTAGGGTTTAACTAGTCTCATGCTTTATCTTTTATCTTTTTTTAACAAAGGATTTGTTGAATTGACTATTACATCTGTTTAATTAAGTTGTTACATAATGTGACTTATGTAACAAACTTTGCCCTGTTTACAGAATTGTTCATTTGATATAATATTTTGATATAATATAACTGAAATGTTTACTTTATTCCAAATTAGATTTTAGTTTTGTGACAAGTTATAGTTTCAGCAACTGTGTAATAAACCTAGATTGTTCCAAATATACAATCTTTCATTTGTAAATTGACTCTATTACCATAGTTAACATTATAACATGGTTAATGCTATATATATATATATATCGTCTTTCAGAACATCATGAAAGAAAACCTTATGGCCCACCCCGGTGTGATATAGAGGTTTCATGAGATAGCACAGAGTGACTGCTGCAGCCTGGGTGCTTTTTGTGCAGGCATGTGTTTGTGCATCTCAGTATGCCTCAGTGTGTTGGGGTCGTTCCCGGGGTGCTCCACACTAATTTTCCACTCAGCTGAGGTTTGTGGCCCAGTGGGGGGCATTGGCCCCAAGGTCTCTGCTGGGAATAATCGGGTCAGAGCCACTGGGCTGCGTAATGACTCTCCACGAGTCTCTTCCTCTGTCTCTTCTCTCTGCTTCATGCCTCCCTCTTTCCTTCCATCCCTCTTCTCTGCTCTCTCCATAATGATGCTGACCGACTGGCTCTTCTCACAGGGGGCTCTGAGGGTCTCGCTCGCAGTGCTGCCTCTAAATTTAAACCTGCCATTTGTCAGTGTGGCTGTGCCGTCTTTTGTCAATGCTGTCCTTCTCTCCCTTTCTCTCTGGATATCACACAGCATTTAAAAGCATCCTATTTCCTATATGTGCAACTGGAAGGAGGTTCGTCTGTCTGGCCACTGGGCAATAGTTCAGCAAAATTTCCTCCTCTTGCTCTAAACCATTGGGAAACCATCCCAACAGGAGGCTTAATAGCCATCTGGATGAATGTGTGTTTAAGTGCAAGTTTAATATGCATTGAGTGATCTCAGTATGTTACTGCACTGTGATATGTAGAGCATGAACTGGCTACAGTTCAAAAGTCTGTCTGCTTGCAGTTGGGCTCTGCGGTAGCTCTGTGGTAATTCAGCCCTGTGGATTTGCTTTTTGTTTTATGCATAATGGAAGTTCAGTCAGACATTTGGAGTGGAATTGGCTGAGCAACACTCAGTAAAAAAACTCTAGTAAGGCTGTAGAGGTAAATTTTATTCTATAGTATGTTCTCGATTTCAAGGTCATTGCAAATAGTAGAATCTTGATTACATTCCTTCCTCAGATATCTATTATTTTTTTTGCCAATTCCTCAGGCAGCAATCACAGAATGTACTGCAACATGCTCAGTGAACAACAAAATCTGCAAAAATGCCATTTGTAGCTCATTCAATTCTGAAAAATATGTCATTTTCTTAGAGCATTGCAAAGTTGGCAGCATGCTAATGTCAAACTCATTTGAAATCAACTGTCAATGTACTCACTGCTTTACTTTTTCTATCCCTTATCACTTTCTCTTCCTCTCTTTATTTTTTTTTAATGTTAATTAGTCAATGGTATTAATTTTTCATAAGCATCCGCTATAACTTTACCATGGCATCATCTTAAATGTCTGGCATGATTAATATTTTAAATCCAATATTTGGAGCTATTATCACAAGCTGAGAAATGAGAAATAAAGTGTGTTATACTCTGCATACTGTATGAAATCTGAGGTCTGTTCCAGTAGTTGAGGCTGGAGTAAGGTTTAGTAAGTACATTTGATTGGACCAGTATGTATCCAATCCTGTTCACTGATAAAATGCTGCTGGACTCCAGCAAATTGAATAATGTGAGGAGCACTTGAATACTTCCTCTGGATTTATGATTTACTGTTAACTTAACAATTGTATTGGAACACAGTGGAATGTTTTTTTTATCCACAAACTACTGATAAGTGTAAAATAAAAAAACAATGCTTTGTATAAAGTAACAAACAGCTGTCATGTTTATTTTTTTACAACATACTTAAAGTTAGACTTAAATCAGTATTTGGGGAAACATACAATGATTTTACATGGTAACACTATAATAACTACATACTAAATAACGTGTTAAGCATTAGCAAATAGTGAATTTATTATTCGTTAAGCATTAACTCCACATTAATAGACATTAGTAAGCTGTTTATAACTGCAGATACAAATGCTTCATTCTTAACTTATAAGCACATATATAATGTGCTTAATTGTTCTTTCATACTTTGCTACTGATAAATTTTTCATAACAAATTAAAGTATCACATTATTTACAAATTATTTGTATTTAAGATTAGTTATGGGTTTTTAATATCATTCAGAATGAGTTAGTAAATGATGAATAAACTATCCAAATCAATATTTATATCTTGTTATTCAGACATATACTAATAGTTCATTTGTATGTTATTAAATGTTTTATGAATGTTATGTTAACAAACTATTTATGCTTTGATAAGGGATTTATAAAGCATAAATATTCCTTACTTTAGATTAGGTCACAAAAAGTTAATTTAAAAAAGCATTTATTAACATACAAATTTACCATTAATACATGCCTGAATACTAAGATATATATGTTGATTAATACATGTTGATTTAAATAGTTTAGTAATCATTTACTTGTGCATTCTGAATAATCTTTAAAAACCAGCAACTACTCTCAAATAACTGGTTTGTAAATGATGCAATACTTAATTTAGTAATGAAAAAATAATAATTAACAAAGTCTTAAAATACAGTCATTAATCACATTATGTGTGTGCCTATAAGTCAAGAATAAAGCATTTGTATTTGCAGTTATAAACTGCTAACTAACATCTGTTAATGTAGAGTTAATGCTTAACAAATAATGAATTCACTATTTGCTAATGCTTAATAAATTCATAGTGTGTAGTTATTAAGTGTTACCGAATAGGGTATATATTTACTTACTTATTTATTTATTTTTTACAAATTTACTCAAAGTGAGTTTTTGTAATTTTTTCCTCTTTGTTTGCGTGTACAAAATATATACTTTATACAATTACATTATGTTTGCTTTTCTAATACTAGACTGTCTTTTTCTCATGAAAGCTACTTGTGCAGTTCCTCTCCAGTATTTCCCTCATTACAGTAGTCTGTTCTTCACGCTGCTGGTCAGACCTTGGGAGTTACACACATTTTAAACTCCACTAGGTCACTGTCATCTGTCACACTTGAGGAATGTAATTCCTCTTGTTTTTTATAAATTTGCCTTGGCAAAGTGCGGTTGGTGCTGTTTTCCAGTATAAGCTTCAACTCATTCTTAATTTAAATGAACAGTTTTTGTCGCAGAGCAAGTGGAAATCTGTCGAATAAAACTCCTTGAGGGATTTATTATCTTTACAGAAAATATTAATTTAGCTGCTTCTGGCTGACTTTTGTAGTATTCTGTCTCTCTCTCTCTCTCTGTCTGTCTGTGGGATTGGTTGGTTTAGTGTCTTTCCCCTCAATCAAACACAGATTAAAATGGATTTTAATGCACTAATTGACTGTTTTGATTAATTTATTGATGTGTGTGTGTGTTTTGTTTGTTTATCTCCTCCTCTGCTGGCACGGGTGATGTAATGGATTTTAGGTCAGTGTGTCAGAGAGTGAATGGAGGGTCATGAGGGGAACAGGAAGTAAGCGGGCAGGCGAGATGCCAATGGCTGTCCTTAGTGTTTTGCATGTGCCCACTCCTGTGCTCCCCGTCTGTCTGATCGCTTTGATGCAGTTTCATTTCCTGTTCATTATTCATCAAAGTGCTGCATTTCTCCATGTTCGGGGGCAGAATTTACATAACGAGGAAAACAAATTACTCCTTAGTCTTCTAATAGAGCAGTTTACTTTACTAATGATAAGGTATTAGAAACAAACCTCCTGCGTGTTGACAGGTGCGCGCAGGATGACTTATCTAGGAGATCAGTTCATCAGATGGAAAAACATTTGCTGAGGGGACAGAGGCAGTTTTAATAACCAATTTAATTTGTACAAACGTCGAAGTATTCTTGAAGCAGAAACACAAACCACAAAACTGGAATTCTGACTCATGATAGTAATACTATAATATTAATATAGTTTTTTTTTTGTAATAAATGACTATCATACATGCTTACCATGATTTACATCAGGCATCCACTAAAAATTCAATCAATGTAACAAAAATGTATTCACCAAAAACCCAAATTATGTTTTAATTTGATGATATATTAAAAAACATTAAAAAATTCCACAATAATAATTACTTGACATCATGGTCACACTTTACAATAAGGTTTCATTATTACTAACACGAACGGTAATGCTTTATAATAAGTATTGTTTAGAATAAAACTGAGCCTTCAATTGCCATCTATAAAGGGTTTATAAAGCATGCATAGTCCTCACTTTAGATTGGGTCACAAAACTGAATGAAGTTGAGTTAATGAAGCATTTATTAACATACAAATGAACTATTAGTATATGCCTGAATAATAAGAATTATAAATGTTGATTTGAGTAGTTTATTAATCATTTACTAACTCATTCTGAATGATCTTTAAAACCACCAACTACTCTTAAATACAAATGGTTGGTAAATAATGCGATACCTAATTTAGTCATGAAAAATTAATCAGTAACAAAGTATAAAAACACACGTATTAAGCACATTATAAATGTACTTATAAGTAGGGCCACGCAAAATCTACTCTCGCAGAATTCCGCAGATTTTTAGGCCATCATCGATTCTGTTTATTTGTGTTAAATGTGTGTAAATTTATATTTATTCAGTTTTTAAATTAATTTCAGTATAATTATTGACTAATATGAAAATATTCATATGATTTATTTACAATGCAGTTTGTAAAGTCTTTAAGTAAATATTTTATATGAGAGGCTTGCTTTGTTTACCAAATAGAGTAGATCTAATTGGATTCGCATTGTAAACATTAAATAAAAGTTAATAAGGTATTACTTTTTATTTCATATATTAAGGTCTTATTTATATTGCTCCCAAAATCATCTTACATAAATCCGCAGATTTTTAAAAAAAATCTGCACAGAAATAGCAAAAAATGTCCGCAGATTTCGTCTGGCCCTGCTTATAAGTCAAGAATAGAGCATTTGTAGCTGCAGGTATAAACTGCTTACTACCATCTATTAATGTAATGGTTGATGCTTAACAAATAATAAATTCACTATTTGCTAATGCTTAATAGATGATCCATAGTGTGTAGTTATTATAAAGTGTTACCACACGAACTAATAATGAACAATACTTGTTCAGCATTTATTAATTATAGTTTAACATTTACTAATGCATTGTTAACATCCAAATTCATGCTTGTTAACATCAGTTAATGCACCGTGAGTTAACATGAACTAACATTGAACAACTGTATTTATTAACTACCGTTAACTATCATGAACAAATAATGTATTAAATGTATTGTTTATTGTTTGTTCATGTTAGTAAATACATTAACTACAATAACTAATACAACCTTATTGTAAAGTGTTACCGCCATCTTTATACTGTATTTTGCCACTATTTTTCAAACAACTAGGTTTCACCTGTTTGTCAGCAGTAAGGTTTTGGTCATTTAAATTGTAATATGTTTTTGAAGTTTCACATGCTTTCTTATATATTTTAATAAATATATTAGACACTATATATTTAAGTATATATATTTCAGTAATTTAATATACAGTATAAAGTTCATAAACAAAAGTTATCATTGTGGTGTCCATGCTTAAATTTACTGTAAAACTTATACTTTGTGTGTGCATTTATTATCTATAAATTACTCACATATACACAACAGTTTTACTTGAAAGTCTGACCACAATAAAACTAGAGTTTTGATTAAAGATGAATAAATCCAATAAATATTTAATTTATCTAAAGAACAAAATACACAAGCATGTTGCTATTCATACTGTTGCTATTTTTCTCTGAGCCTACTTTATTGAAGCTCATAAATGAAGGCTCATAAATGTTTTTACAGTCCTCTCAGGCCACAGACAGACATCTTCTTTATAACCCTTTTAAATAAGAAATATTCTCGTTTTTACGCTGGCTTGTTTCAGCCACAGCAAGTCAAAGCCCCTATAATCTCAAAATTATTAATCGACAACCCTCATACGCCCCCTGTTGGTGAGAAAGGATGATGTCTGTGTTTAAACGGACATATTTTCTTTCCAGTAGTCTTACATAATGGGTGCGGACAGAGTGAGGTTTGAGAGACTTGTTAGGTACGACTGTATGTGATGTTTTATTAAAGGCCTTTGACAAGTGCGTCTAACTGTGGGATGCACATTCTTGCCAAATCATCCAAAGGCACACATAAGACAGTTTGTCTCTCCCACCGCGCTCTGAGAAAGACACACACTTTCTTGCTTAACAGTTCAGTGTTTCACCACCCATAGATTCCACCTAGTGTAAATGTGTGTGTGTGTTTGAACACGTACTACACAGCATGCTTATTAAATCAGCGGCAGAAAGGGGATTCAGGCTGTGTGATTGGAGCTACAAAGGAGGCCATTCTGATTAAACGCATCTTAGACCTGCTTAGCACAGAGAAAGAGGATGATTGTTGCCATTTTAAATCTCTTTCGTTTCCTCTTTCATTCAGCAGCAGATTATTCCCATTCTGTTCTCAGAGTTCTCCACGTTAGGCTTCTTAACTTTCCAATTCATTTACTGTCCTACCTCTCCCTCTCTCCTCTTCTTTTCTCTAGTGGAAGAAAACGCTGTCACAACTGTCATCCGCTATAAACTTCTCTCTCCCTCTTGTAACGACTCTGATTTTTAGTTAATTGCTTCACAGATTTGAATAAAGCCAATCTGGATTAGTGAAGGGAATGACAGGCTAAAAAACCCAGTTATAGCTGAAGGTTTTACTAGGTAAAACTTTAAATTAAAGACTAAAAAAGAGTAATCATGGCCAGAAAAACATTACCATTATTTATTTTATATAAATTGTAAATTAACTAAATAACATAATTTGCTTCATCAATACACATACAGTAAACTTAGTACAAATATTACGAACAATAATATACAAACCATTTTTTTTAATGGTGATTATTATAGTTAAAACCAGGATGATTTTAACTGCAACTCAATTAAAAATCTCTAGTGTAAAACAGTCTGAAACGTGCTTAACCCTGGTGCTGTAATCTGATGTGTCTGGATTAGATGTCGCAGTGTAATGGTGGTCTCCTCATTGGCTCTGTGACCTAGTGTTCTGAATGGATCAGAGTGGAGTGTGTTTGGATCTGAAGCGGGGGTCTCTGAGCTCTGATTCTACCCACCTGCAGAACTGGGGAGTGATGAATACGCTTCATTAAGGGTAGAACACAAAGCTGGCTTGTCCCTCGGCCTTTGGGCCTGCTCTGCTTCCACAAATAGAGTCGCTGTTGTTTTAGCGCTGCCAAGAGAACAGAAATAGGATAGAGTCACCAAATGGTCTTTCTTTGTTGCTTTGTTTCTTGCTTTCTTTCTTTCTCTCCCCCTGAAATATGAAACAGAAATATAATGCATGGATTTGGACTAGTAACCAGGCTTGTGTTCTATTTTCTTCATGCTGTTCTGGTCACAGATGGGAGATGGTTGGACGCATTTGTGCAGCTGTTTTTATTTTCCCCGCATTCTATCAAATGCTTTGTCTTCCTTTCATGGCCTGTCATTCTCCCCTCCTCAGGTGCTCACGTATTTCTTCTCGTCTTTGTTTTCCAGGTGTACAAGAAAGGAGAAGTGCGAGCGGTCATCCGAGCCTCGCCGTTTCGCCTCAGATATAAAGCAGTGTGTGAGACTCAGCGTTCACCCCAACAACATCTCTGTGTCCCAGTACAGTGTCATGGTGAGTGCTAATTATCAATTCTCACCTCGGTTACTTCAGCGTAATTGCACCATAAAATATCCTTAAGGAATAATGAGGAATTACCGAACCCCTTTTAAGTGTTTCTGAGGATAAAGCCGAACGCTGGACATATCAACATTAGATTTCACTAATTCAGTTACGGAGACCATTGCTCTTCTGGTTCCATCATTAATGTGATCGTGCTCTTAAGTTCAGCCTTTATGGATCTGCCTTTTGCACTGATGGCTTTATGATGACACATTCTTGCACTTGACGGTAATACATGTTTCACAGACATTAGACCACTCGATATCTATTGAGATTAGACACTGACCATTTATTTTGATATTATTTTATGTATATTTGAATGAAAATCCATGTTCTGGTTGTTGTTCTTGGAAAAAATAAAAAATCTGCTTCTCAGTAATTTAAGCTTGGGGCGCCACCGTGGCGTAGTGAGTAGCACGTCGCTGGTTCGAGAAGGTCGCTGGTTCGAGCCTCGGCTGGGTCAGTTGGCATTTCTGTGTGGAGTTTGCATGTTCTCCCTGTGGTTGCGTGAGTTTCCTCTGGGTGCTCCGGTTTCCCCCACAAGTCCTAAGACTCGTGGTATAGGTGAATTGGGTAGGCTAAATTGTCCGTAGTGTATGTGTGTGAATGAGTGTGTATGGATGTTTCCCAGAGATGGCTTGCAGCTGGAAGGGCATCCGCTGCGTAAAACAAATGCTGGATAAGTTGGCGGTTCATTCTGCTGTGGCGACCCCAGATTAATAAAGGGACTGAGCCAGAAAAAAAAATGAATGAATGAATGAACACAAGCTTGGTTCCTCTAGGACCAATGTGATGCATACAATATAAATTTAACAACATAAATTAGCAAAAACCGACTAGCCAACTAAGTAACCTAATTAGCTGACTTGCTAAGATAAGACAGACTGACATAAATGCATGCGCAATAATGATAAGATGGTTATTATTCTACATTTTCCATCATTTTGGACAGTAATTAAATACATTGATATATTTTTTACTCATGTCCTTAACAATTCTACAAATGTGCTTGACTAATTGCAGAATGTAGGACATGAGACTCCTACAAATGTAAGCCATGATGTTTCTTTTAATATCTGAGTTTCCTTCTGGCTCCATCAATTGTTCTTTGAAGCTTTGCTTTTTCAACTATCTATACCAATTACCATCTAAAATGACCTGTTTTATCACACATGCATCTGAATGAATGATTCTGCAAATAACAGTTGCATAAAGCAAATTGTATCATTAAGATTTTTAGTAAGCAGAATATTGGCTTGATTTGTTAATGTGATTGGTTGTTGTGTCTACATGATTAGTTTATAACTAAACTCTGATTCATATAAAATTATTTATGTAAGTAAACAGTAATGGTGTCATATTTCAACACTTGTCACTCATATCAACATTCACTGTGTCCAAATCCCTAGTCAGGGTAGTTACTTTCTCTATTGATGTTTTTTGTTGGCTGATCCCAGCTAAGTGCAGACTCTACTACCCACTCATTGAGTGTGTGTGTGTATGCTTGTGTGTAAAATCCATCAAAGCAGGCCATGGTTTCAGACCTTATCCTCATGTAATCCAGCACCTCCTCTGAGCCTTTATATCAGATTAATGTCTCCACTAGAGAAGCTGGCCTTTCAGCTGATTCAGGATCTGTATTCTGGGCCCAAAATCAAAAGCCCAGCTACTAGGCTGTATCAGAGCTAATAAACGTCCTAATGTCAGCATGTAAAGCAAGCTTTGTGCTCCACAGAGCGATGCTTAATCAGGACCTGGATATGTTTAGATACCCTAAACCATTAACACAGCAGTGTTTCACCATATGTAAGCATTTATGTCAACTGTATCTCGGCAACCAGTCAAAGCAGCTGTCAGGAGATTCTGTAGTAGCTGTTCACAGTCATTGAAGAGTTGATGTTATCATATTGCTCATTTCATGGCATGTCCTTATTTAAACTCTGCAGGTGTGTTCTAAGAGTGCTAAAGAGTAAGCTGGTATACCAGCATGCATCATACAGAGTTAATATTTCATTATAACATATCGTTTTTCCCCCCATATAATATATAAATACACACCATGTATACATACAATAATAGGCAAATTCATTGT
>CAIGQQ010002477.1:545957-595999 GCA_903798035.1 Danio albolineatus
GTGGAGGGGAATCGCATCACCTGCAGTTCTCCTGCAGAGAAGGAAGTCCCACGCATCATAGTAGACCAAGGTATGAAGATGTGCTGTCATCTACCAATCAAATACAATGGGAAATTGGGTTAAAGGCCTGGATGTTGGCTTTTGTTGTGGCAGTGTGAACCAGACTCAGACTAAAAGTCAAACTATGACAGCTTTATAATTGGGAGCACTGGATCGAGAGATCTTCTCCAGACTCTAGAAAAGCTAGATTTGTATCAGAGAAAATGAAGGCAGAATGTGTGTGTGTGTGTGAGAGAGAGAGAGAGAGAGAAAGAGAGAGAGTGATAGGCATAAACCTGAGCAGAGTTGGAAGTTTACGTGCTCATTATCTCGCCTGCAGCTGTTGACTTTTGCCGCAGGACGTGTTTTGTAATTGAGTGAATAAAGGTCGTCAAGAGGGAGGCAGTTTTGGCATTCTGTCTCCTGCTCTCTTGCCTGTCTCTCTCCATTTCAGTCTTTCATTCTGAGGCTCCATTGGCACTGAGGTTTGAGAGATTTTTCAAGTAAAGTGATTGGATTGGATCTCCTGAACTGATGACACTCTTCACTCCATCTGCTCGGCTGAAAATGGTTTTGACAGCATTCACTCCAGCAGATAAGAGATGGAAAAAGATTTTTCAAGAGAACATTTTGTCGTCCTCTTTCACACTCTTGTCAATGCTGTTCTTTCGCCTCTGTTTTCTCTCGACATGCTTGGTTACCCCAAAGTAATTGAAATGAGCGCACATCTGGGCAGCTGTCTAGAGGCTGGTAATTTTTCATAATACGAAAACGTCTCAACAGTAGAATAATGAAGATGCGTCGTTGTGCAGAAACAGGGGAATACTCCTCCACACGTGTTTCCAGTGTAAAAACAGGTAGAAAAGGGGAAACAACTATGTAAAACACAGAAAGGTACAAGGTGAAATGGAAGCAACAATGTTCATTCAGAGCGCCTACATAGAAACGCCTGCAAATTATCTTAGTAAGTGGCACAGCAGCCTGGATGTGAGGTAGAAGAGACGTGCACAGGGGTGTAAAGTGTGTGAATAATGATGCATGCAAGTCTCATTGGCAATGTGAGGCTAGTCAGGCCACCATGAAATTACAGGTCGGCCCAATCTGCAAGGGCCTGGAGCTCAAAAATATCACAGTGCAAACACACTCTCACACCACTGGATAAGTATACTATTACACACCTGAGGGTACACACTATACACACATTACTGGATGCATCACCATCACTGCAATTTGTACAGTTTACCCCTAATAGTGGGATATTTCATAAAAAGCAGTAATGTTATGGATCACCCTCACACATGCCCTCGCAGTTACAGGTCATTTGTTCGCCCTTCACTTTCATAGTGTCATGGTAACCAAGTGTGTCCTGAGTGACTCATTAAAGTCAGACACACTGCATTGGATGGCAGGGGATCTGCACATGCACACCCTCACAAACGCTCCGGAGATGCCAGGCATCAAGGTAACATTTAAGTGAGATAATTAGGACAGATTCATTGTCAGGCACACTTTACAGTGATTGATGAATGATTCGCTCTTTGTTAAAAAACGCCACACGACGGGGAAGAGCAGTACGTTACAAGAACAAGAAGTTGAAGAGAAGTATGTGAGAAAAGGCGAGACAGGAATAGATGGAAAGTGGGGAAAAAAGTATGATCTTCCTTTGAGAAGGGAGATGTCGTGTCCGGTATGTTGAATTAAACATGAGCTTCTTCATTAGCTCAGACAAAAACACTCTGAAGATGGGCACTTTTGTGCCACATTTCCATTAACTCGTGCAGGTTTCTTTCTCTTGCTCCCTGTCTCTCTTCTTCTTCAAGGATGTTTTCATCAAAAGGGTCTTGGCTCTTTTTTGGCATAAACCGCTTATTCTTTGCTTCACAAAGCTGCTCCATAACCCACAAACTATATAACACACTTGCTATGGAATCTTCATTTAGTATCATTAGTGTATGAAAGACATTACAGGTCGTTTTTATATATGGTATGGCAGTGGTTCTCAAACCTTTTTCACCAAGTACCACCTAGGAAAAAAGTACCGCCAAGTACCACCATAATGATCAATATTGAAATACAGTAGCATAGTAGGCCTAATTAAGCAGCTACAGCACTGCACAGTTGAAAAAGAAGGCAAACTAATTCATATTAATATGAATATTTATTATTGTCAGCCACTTTACACATTATAAATTGCTTAAACATTAACACTGTGCTGTGCTTACAGGTAAAAAATAAATAAAATGTCAACATTTAAACTAAAATGTGCTTTTAAAAGTGCCCTGTTCTTAGAAAAACTGCTGTACTTACATGTAAAGTTTTATCATAAAGTAGCCTATTCAACCTGCAAAGTTCCTTGGACATCATAAATTTAGGTCATATGTCATTGTATTGATATATAAACTATTTTTTGATGAATTTTGAAATGCATGTTGCATTTATATATGCCTCATTTGTATATCTTTGAAATCATATCTTTGAAAACATTAACTTGCATTTTAAATATATGAACTGGATTTGCATATTTAAATTAGAAATTAGATCTGCTTACTGCAAGTGATCAAACTAGACCTGTCAACACTGGAGTTTAAAAATACGGGATACGTCCCCAACAACTGCTACAATTATTGGAAGAAAATTAGCTTCAGACGACAGAATGCATAACAAACATTAAAAAATTTAATGAAAATAAAAGGTTTAGCCTATTAAAATCAATTTACTGATCATATTGGTGTTATCGTACATGTTAAAGGGGTAAAAGTGTTCATTATTTTTACCTTAATTATTCAGCAATTCCTCCGCGTACCACTAGAAGGAAGTCTGCGTACCACTAGTGGTATGCGTACCACAGTTTGAGAACCACTGTGGTATGGTATTCTATGCATGTAAGACCCACTCCAAATCAAGTATTTCAAATAGCAAATGTTACACACATGTGTTTAAAAAGATCTGTCATGTAGATCAAACTTTGATCAAATTTTGTTTTTGGAGAAAATCAGTTTCGCTAGGCTTTAATAAAATGCTTGTCTGGACAGCACAATAGCAACAGTTTCTAAACAGTGTTTTCCCATCACATCTTAGGTGACCATCAGATTGTCCAGCTCTACCTCAAGTCAAAGGAGACAGGATTGGCTTTTGCCAACACTAGCTTTGTCTTCTACAACTGCAGCGTTCACAAGTCGTGAGTATCTTTGTATTGACACTGACACATGCAGCGATGTAATCTATGATTTCAAGAAAACTCAAATTGTGGTAATCTTTTTCTGTCCCAGGTGTCTGTCCTGTGTTGGAAGCCCATACCAGTGCCACTGGTGCAAATACCGTCACACATGCACTCACGACCCAAGCAGCTGCTCTTTCCAGGAGGGCCGTGTCAAACAGCCAGAGGTGAGTCATTTGCGATTGGTCGCACATCGGGTTTTGTAATTGGCCCTCATCATTCTCAATTGGACGTAATTGAGTTGATTGGTGCTGAGGTGCAGTTCAGGTCACATCCTGATTGTGAGGAGTTACCCAGCATCACCTTGTCACATTGAGCCAGTTTTCATGCATTTAATTAATTTGAATTTGACTTAATTCTCAGTAAATCCCTAACATTTTGGTCTGGATTCCCACCAATATCTTATTCCTTGTAAATTATCAATAATATTGGCACCAATCTCATGCCTCAAGGCCACTGCAGGCCTGTCAGATAAATTAAAACTGCTGTTATGGCTCAGCGCTTTTTGCTGAAGCCAAACTCTTTCTTAGCTCACTCTGTGATAGATGCCAAGGAGGTTTGAACTGAAGGCTTTTTTTATCATTGAAGTGCCCTTTAATTCTTCCCCAAGGGTCTACACAGCATGAATCACAATGTGTTTATTTGATTTTCATCTTGAAACTGAACAGAAAACCACATCTAGCATGAAGATACGATTATGTACACCATGCTCATCTTCTAAGCTTTGAAATGCGTAATGAATTATGAGAACACCTGCCTCCCAAGGCTATGTGTTTTAGCCACACAAATGTGTAGCCTCATCATTTAGCATTCATTAACATCACTTAACAGTGTGTTTCTCAGCCTGCCAGTATTTGGCATTGTAATTATCAAATGGATGCGCGCTGTCAATATTGACCAGCTTAATATTAGGATTCCCTATTGTGTGTCAAGCGACTTGCACACAAAGCAGCGACTGAATATTAGCACATGCTAATGACATTTCCACTGGATGTTTTTGTTTGATTTTTGTTTTAAGGCTGATGTTTTGTCTGGTTAATGAGTTTAATTTGGATTTCATTAACCCCTCATACTGGAGGTCTCAGATCCGCTTCCAAATTCTGGGTGGCTTAGAATTAATGACCAGAGATGTTTACTGTGCAAATCCTCAGAGCAGACACTGACGAGTCAACTTTGCGTGGAGAAATGAGATGACCTTTTGTGTTGACCTTCCACAGATAAATTTCTGTGTTTTATACCAATTAAGGGATTGCTGAGAGTGATCTGAATAATCCAGGCTTCCCTTTCAATGGATATTGGAAGTGAGAAGCCCCCTGTAGTTGCAGCTTGTTTAGTTATGCGCTCCAGAGATCTGGAGAACAGTCCACATTCACAAACAAAACGTGCCATAGCACCAGAATATCATCTCCGGAAGGATTTAACAACAGTTTGCCATTCACAGTCTCTCACTTTTAAACATCTGATGGGTCTTCTTCAGCTGTCTGCTTTCAATTTATGTCACACTTTTTTGTTAAACAACAACAGCAAAGGATCATTTCCTTCACTTCTCAGTTTAACAAATTTTAATCAGACTTCCCAGTTGTACATGATGTTTAGATTTTTACAAGATGCATGGGTTAGCCAGGAGTTATTTAATTAGGTTTTTTCATGTGTATCAGATGGTTTGATGTAAGCTTTGCGAGTACATTCTAAGACTACTACTTCTTGTCATAAAGCCTGACAATGTTTTTGCAGGGATATAGAATTAATTTGGAAATAGGGAATATTAATAGTTTTGATTTCTCAGTCCAGTGCTTTGCTTTTATTTATTGGTAAAGACTATTATTTTATTATAGCACAGCTATGTAACCACTAAAAGTCTTGATTTCCCCTCTGTCTAGAATGTGTACATGGGGTAGTGCTGAATCCTGTCAGTCGCTGACAGTGTCGGTCTACTATGTTTCACTCTTGGCCACAGGCGTAATGCTGCATGACTAAATGCATGCCTTCCTGACCCAGATGTCCACTGCATTTTAGCAAACAACTTCTGTTATGACCCTTGAGGAAGTGCAAAGCGTGATCCTTTTAGGAAGTGCAAAGCGCCAGTTCATAGTATGTCTTACTGATGAGTAATGTGAAATTGTGGTGTAATTCTGAATAACAGATACACTGACAGTCACATTTTTCACACTAGACAAATTCACATTAACCTTTTATTTTGAAAGCATGTGCTTAAATATGAATTGGACAAAACATAACTTTGAATATAAAGTAAAATTGTAATTTGACAAAAATATCAGCTGACTCAATTTTGGACCATGATAGAGACGAGTGACACACTAAACTAAAGGAGAGAAGTGTGGGAAACAGAAACTGATCGATCCAGTAAACTCTTTACCATCTTATTAAGATGTTAATTGACAGGCACAATTGGCAGCCTTGTGCAATTGAGCTGCAGATTGTGAGTAGGAGGATTTGGGTCTGAGATCAGAACCATTAGATGGCCTCTCTGGTGTGCCTGCATCCCTCAAGAAGAAACTTTGAGGTAAAAAATCATTTAAATCAAGATGAACAAAAGGCCAAGATGGGAGGCAATCAAGAGTGAAAGCAATCAGAAGAAAAGGAGGAAAGTGTGAGGTAGAAGAGGATGTGTGATACCACAGGAAGTAAAATGTAGCATGAAATGGGTGGGGAGGGTTTTTGCCTGTGGCAGTAGGGAGGCACACTAAAGCATGAGGAGTGCAGGGAAGCCTCAGTAATCATCCAGCTAACACCACGAGAGCTGTGGAGAGAATTAGGTGTTTCATCTTCTACACAACTGAACGCTGCCATTATGCATACATACTCAGACAGCTCTAATTATGGATCCATCACTCCGTGCCAGCTCGCTACCCTCTGTTCTCTGTGCCAGGGCATCTCCTTCCCCGCTTGCGCTCAATGACTATCTTTGTCTCTGTGCAACTCTAACAGAAGCTCATGCACTGAACTTCAATCTTTTTTTCCCCCACCTACAGTATCTCTTTCTTCAGTGTCTAATTATATCAGTCCTGGTTTGAGATGTTTCAGTTGCAGTTGAACGTGATCTCATCGCCAAGTAGTAAACAATCAGGAGCCCAATAGCTGTCTTCCTCACTCCGCATTGCTTTGACAAACACATCATTATGCCTCAGCTCACCCTCGGGCTTCTCTTGCTCAGACCAAGACTGTAAACATACTTTCAAGAGTCTCTTTTAACTGTTAAACGTCTATTTTTAATAATAATTCTCCTTTTTTTAATCAAACCCTGCTTTGTTTTCCCGCCTCCAACAGGCCTTGGGCAGGACTTGTCAGATTTGACACAGTCTCGAAGGATTTGTCATGAATGCATGTTACATTACTGTCTCTGCATTTTCATTAATGTCTCTTACAGTAAGACTCCTCAGCTGTACCTAGCTCGAGAACAGGAAATATGCCCATTGTTTTGATCTGCATTGGTTTAGTTCAAAGCAGTGAGATCTAGTTGAATGTTGATGTGGCATAAATACTGAGATCTAAAGGTTGCTGGTTCAATGTCCAAAGTGTAGCTTTTGATGACCATTACCACTGTTTTCTTGATGGTTTTTGGTGATATTGTTCGGTGAAATTGTGAGTTTGAAAGGACCTTTTTGAGAACAACAACAGGAAATGCATTTAATTTGTTCCCGTCCTGCTTTCTCTCTCATTGTGTCTATCACTGTCCTTTCTTCTCAGCCTTCTTGTACAGACTTAATAACCTGGCCCTAGTCTTCAGTGTCTCATAAGACTCTGTATTAAAGCCTCACAGGCTTCAATTATACTGTTGTTATGCTTGGAGTCAATCTCCTTCCACATAAAACTGCCACCGGAGCCCTGCTCATCTATCAATAAGAGGCGTGGAGAGTAAGAGGCCAGCTAGACACCTTCCCCAAAGAAGAAAGCACTGACCAGAGAGACTTGGGCGTGGATGGGCTTGAGATATTGATGTTTTAGTGGGCAGTTCTCCCTTGTCTCCCTTTATTTATGACTAAGATCGCTGCCAATAAACATGTTCACATTATATCAGGGTAATGTGAAAATAAATCCTTAGAGGGTGGTCTGGTGAAGACTTAGAGGGGTCCTTGTAGATGAGGTTTGGTAGCTATTATGAAATTGCAGTGGCGCTAAATGGGCATTTAGATACCCGAACATTGACTGAAAGTCAAGTCAGTAAAGGGCTGCCATTGGTAGAATGGATGTGTGTTTTGCACCCAGATTTCTACTGATGACTTTAATATCCAGAGCCTGTGTTGGTGGAGATATAAGGGTTGGGTAGTGGGGTGTGTGTTGTAGTGTCTATTCCATTTTAAGATTGCAAGTATGCATGTGGGTGGCGTATTTGTTTATTTGACCTATGGAGATGAATGTTTATGGATACCAGCATCAGCATGCTTGCAAGGGTGCACATTCACGTCTGGTGAATTGAAACACTGAGTGTCTCTTGTACTGTAAATACCCAGTATGAAAGTAAAAATGAGTAGGGGCTTATGCCCAACCTCATCCCCATACAAAATATTACCTTGCTGCAGTCACACTGCAGCCCATCTTTAAATTCACACTCAGTATTCATTCAGCATTCTATTGCCGCTTTGGTCCAGATAGCACCTCGGTTTGTATTCATCTTATAAAAGCCGCCTGGGCACTTTGAATGGCCCTCACTGCATAAATACCACTCTGTGCTTCCTCGTTGATTTTTTCCATAGAATGTGAAAGACAGCATTACATCAGACTTATAAGAGAGTTCTCTGGGACATAGAAGGGAAAAAAAACACTGAAGAGTTCTTTATCCTTTTTCTTTAAAATTACATCTTTTTGTCTGCTTGAATAACAGCACTCACTTTTATTTCTTTTTGTAGATAGCCTCTCAAATTATCTATAATGGCTTTTTTAAACTGTGCCCCAGAGCAATTCAGCCATGCTAATGAGATTCAGACCATAGTTATTGGTTCGTCCTTTCAGCCCAAGAAGTAGACAGTAAGAAGTTTGATGCTAAGAACAGGCCCACAGCCGTTTTGAGGATTACCTCAGACCTAACCTGAAGGAAACATGTCAGGGATTTTTTGACATATTTAATGGGATGGTTATTGTCTTTGTTTTATTTATAGAATCTTTTTTTTTCAGGAATGTCCTCAGCTGCTTCCAGCAGATCGCATCCTGGTTCCAGTAAATGTGGTAAAACCCATCACCCTTCGGGCCAAGAACCTTCCCCAGCCACAGTCGGGTCAGCGTGGGTACGAGTGTGTGCTCACCATACAGGGTGTCGAGCAGAGAGTTCCTGCCCTCCGCTTCAACAGCTCCAGTGTACAGTGCCAGAACACATCGGTAAGACTGTGCTTGTAGGGGTAAGAGAGGGTTCAGTAAACGTTTCAGTGAATTTGTCTTTGGACACAAGGGTCCTTACAGAAGCAAGGCACAGAATTTTAAGCAACACAACAAGTAGTAGACATGATAAAAGCGAACGGTTGTTTGCAGATTTTGTTAGAGCAGCTTATTTTAGTCACAAGTGCGTTGTGTCCTGAATATTTAGTGCATGTCTGCTTGTTCTCCCAGCATCAGCAGTGTAGGGATTTTGGAGGGCTCTCCACAGTGCTGTGATGACTTACCCGAGGATGAACCTGCCAGGAATGATAAAAGAGTTCTTCTGGCATAACACAACTAGTAAATATGTGTCTCTCTCTCTCTGACTCTGTTCCCATGGCTACAGTACTTGTATGATGGGATGGAGATGAGTAGCCTCCCTGTGGATCTGACGGTCATCTGGAATGGAGACTTCAGCATTGACAACCCAGCCCAAAACAAAGGTGAGGCCTCTGATCCAGCAGCTCTGCTAGTACCCCTAGAATCAGTCTCCATGGCAACAGACTTGCAGCATCCTGCACCTGATATCCTGCTGGAGTTGAATGCAGATACCCTCTGTTTCCACTCAACTTCTTCCTTTTTTTTTATCTTATTCTTAACTTAATATATAGAAATCAAATTCCTTAAATGTTCAGGTCAACCTGTCGAATGTGTTGAAGAGCCAGTTATATATGTGTGGTCCGAGGCAGCCATTATTTGGCCAACAAACACCTTGTACAGAGTGGAAAAGCCAAATACAAAATGGTCAACTATGAACTAGAACAATTATTTGAATCATATTAAGTACTTTTTGTCATAATTCAGTGTATATCTTTATTGTAATGTATTTTGACATTTTATATTTTGTTCAATTTTTATATATTTTTTTGCTTTAAGAAACAATGGGGTAAGAAAATGTTAACCAACGGGGTAAGAAAAACAAACTTAATATGGTATACAAATTTAATTATCAAATTATTTTCATGAAGTGGATGTAAATGAGAGAAAAGTTTCAGCATTTAAAAAGACACTGGCCAGCAGAGGGATTTTCTGAATGATAGTAGAGGCAGTTTGAGCCTTTGGAGATTTTTAAACAGTTATGCTCCATGTCAAGACGAGAAGTTCTAAAAGCATTTTCTTTGATATGAAATTGGATTTGGATTAAATTTAAACATGCTCCTGCTTTAATTCAAATCAATGAATGTAGAACAAATGCACGTGAGTGTGTTATTAAAGAGCTGTGTATGTCTGTGTGAAGGTTAGGCTAATTTAAGAGGGGAAATAAAGTATGTGAGAATCTTCCCTCACTTCCTGCTGAGGGGAAACCGCTCAGGGGGCAGCAATTGATGGACGGTTCATACATGCATCTAATAGCAATTAAAAATGCCTCTCTGGTTACCATGGAGATGAAACAGCATGATTGTACCAGAGAGGGGAGTGTAGGAGAGGACCAGTTATAATCTGAGTTCTGAAGAAGGAAGCTAATTGGAAACTATACACTCTCAAACTATATATATCATTATTTTAGAAGTATTTTAGACTAGTTGGCTTTGATAGGTGTCCAAAACTGACATGACCTTTGACCTCCCTGTATCCCCAGTCCACCTTTACAAATGTGATGCACGGAGAGAAAGCTGTGGACTGTGTCTGAAGGCTGACCCCCTCTTCGGCTGTGTGTGGTGTAAGGGAGAAAACCGTTGCTCTCTGAAACAACACTGTTCTTACCCGCAGAGCATGTGGCTCGAGCACAATGGCATCAATAGCAAGTGCACGCACCCCAGAATCACAAAGGTAAAACTACTGTGCACGAGTACACCATCAAAACAGTCTATAACACACAGTCCAAAAGTCTTGGATCACTAGAAAAAAAGCTTGTTTTTTTCCCAAAAAATACATTTCTGATGGATCTAATTCTTAACTTATTTTTTTAACCTATTTACAAAATTTAGCATGAAAGATTTTCAATGTGGTCACAGACTTTTGGACCCCACTGAATACAGTGACCAGTACATATATGTCATAAAACCTATGGCATAGGATCTCTCACACAGGCACTTGTAGTCATTGTCGTATGCATGGATGGTTATGGTTAAGCAACGTTTTAGAGATGAACAGCATATACAGAAAATTAAAACTGGATGAGTAACAAATGGTTGCATTGCTGAAAGAGATATGACAAAAGTGTGACCGTGGGCACAGAATAGTGAGGGAGAACGTATGGTGAGGAAGAGTGGATGGATGGAGAACATAGAAGCCTCTGCACTACCAACCCCATCTGTAGGGCCCCATCAAAATGATTGATGAACATAGTGGAAAGGGAGCGCTACCTGTTTGATTGCCACAGGCTCTGAATAACGAACAACAGATGTGTCTGAGGATTATTAATCAATCCTGTTGGCACAAGAAACTGCTTATTCACAAAAAAATATGGAATAAAGTGGAAGAATAAAGAAAGTGTGGCATATATTGTCCCAAACTCTGATAATTGTTTTATGCATATTGCCATATTTGACTATGTTTTTGGTGACATGATACTAATGTGGTGATGGTAGTTGCTAAGGTGTTGCTAGTGTTATCTACGTGGTTGATAGAGGGTTTGTGACAGTTGTTTACTTGCATAGGTAACAAATTATGGGATCATTTGATTCCTGCACTTGTCTATTGATTTTTTTCACTAGCTGTGTAATTTGTTGGGTGAAAATGATTTAATCTCTTAGAAAAGTAAAAGCAAGTTTAATAATTCAAGCCCTGATTAAAATTCCAGACAGATGTTTACAAATATATTATCTGTTTAAAGTTGGTCTCTATTATCACTTCAAACATCTCTAGTTGTTTGTTTGATCATAGCCGAGATTCTAAAAGCCAATGAACACATTGAAAGACTGAATTTGAAGTAAGCCAGGCAGAGCTATGGGTATTGTGACGAAACGTCCTGGGCCGCGCTCTTTTATTTGTATTCCATCTCTAGATCTGAGCTCTCCTCATGCCTCATAAATACTCTCATTCTCCCTGATTATCACTCTCTGCATCTTCCTTTCAATTGATTTACTCACAGGTCGTAATGTATTCTAATGCACTCTATTACTGTGACATTGTAGATGAGGAATCTTTCGCTGACATTGAAGTGGATGGTGATTAAGTGTTTTTCCTCCAACAACCGTCAATTAGCTTGTCAAAGTCACAAATCTAATCAACTCCCCATCTCCTAATGAAAAGAGACTACTCTGTTACTCTCTCCCGCTCGTATTCATTTATGCTCCTGCTTCGTTCTTAGCAGAAGGTTGCAATTTTACAGTGACTTTTCAGTAAAGCATCAGTGAGTCTTATTATTGCACTTTAAATAAAGCTTTTTGGGACATGTTCAAATATTATGATATACAATACCAAATAATTAAGGCCCTAAGGGCACTGTAAAAGCATTATTAGTATCGTAACTGATTAAATTGGATTACTAAAATGTTCTTTTTATAGGTAATGCTCGTATTACCTTGGCATGTTTAAAATTTAAACACACAGTCACTGCTTTTAGGGTATCAATATTTCAACAGTGCACTGAAGCCAATAAAAGTCTGAAAAAAACCTAAATCTTTCAGCTAAGATCAGTGCAAATGATGGGTTAAAGGGAAATTACCTCTTACCAGGCTGCTAATGAGATCTCTCACCTAAAGCCGGATCCTTATCTGGCAGAAAATAATGACACAGCCAAAATGTTAACATGTCTATATTCCCCTTTGAGATCTAACGATCCCTCGTTTTGCCAAGATGAGGAATGGGTGTCCTACATTTGGCCTAATAGCCCAGCTGTCAATATACTTATACGAGGCTCAACCTCAGACATGTGGGTCATGACAGAATGTTTGATAGTGTCTAGTGTTGATGGATAGACGCTCAATAAACGAGCTGTTCATCTTGTGTGGTTTCAGATGGGCAACAATGACCTGTATTTTTAAAAAACATTTTATTTATAAAAATTCACTCTGGGAATGAAATGCATGCTAGAATTACGCTTTTACTTTGAGAGTTTTTGCATTTTTAGATTATGCAATAGCGTTAGATTAAAGTGTATGCACGGTTGTAAGACAATGTATGTGAACCCTTTGGGATTGCTTGGATTTCTACATAAATTTGACAGAAAATGTGTTCATCTGATGTTTATCTAACTGCAGGAAACTTTTAGTTGAGGTTATTGCTGCCAAAGGAGGGTCAACCAGTGATTAAACCCAAAGGTCCACATATTGTGTTCAATAAAAACATGACAAGATATCATGTTTGCGTAGTATTAGTTTAAGCAGATTGTGTTTTTCCCATTTTTGTGATTTTTGTGATAAAGATCAGAACACATTTTCTGTACAATTTATGACAAAATCCTAATAATCTCACATACTTTTTTTTGCAACTATAGAAATTAATTATACCCCCTCAAAGTAGAGACATGGAAGTCTTCACTTAAGATCACAAGATATATTTTATGGCATGTGAATTGCCAATTAAGTTATTAAGTATGTTTCTTTTTTAGCGACTACATCTGAATGCACCATAAATGCCTTCCTTTAACAGTGTTTAATGAATCGGCACTCAAGTGTTCCTTGTGTTAATGGTATGACACCAATGACAGCATGAAGATGCGAGAGATAGCGCCGTGTAAGTGCATTACAGATATGATAACTCTAATCGGTTGGATGTGGTGCTGCTTAGCATCCCTAGGAGCAAAGAATAAAAGGTGTTTGATCGCCTGACATGCACAGATGAAAATAAGCATCCTCGTGCACGCCTGTGTTTATATTCCAATCTTAGCAGCATATGATTTTACATGCTGGTGTCGGCATATTTTTTCCCAGACGCCGACTCTGTGTTCATAAATTAGCATGGCTTTGTTTTTGCTATAGGCAGGACTCGGCTGGCTCAGCTGGCTGTGCAGCTGATCATTATTCACCATAAGCATGCAGGCTTTGCTGCTCTGACAGAGAGCGGCCCAATTATCCCACTGAACCAAATCACTCACAGCTTCTCTCGCTGTCGCCCACCCCTCACACCGTCTCACAATCACTGACTCCTGCAGGTGCATGAACGAATCGTTTGCTGAGTCATTCTCCACTTCCTGTTGGATCCTACCAATGATGGAAATGCTTGGGGGGAGAGTGGCAGCTCTCCATGTTGTTATTATTTAATGGGAATGATTGCCTGTAACACTTCCCTGTCTCTCTACAGATCACCCCGCTTCGAGGACCCCGTGAGGGTGGAACACTGGTGACTATCCGCGGGGAGAACCTGGGATTGGAGTTCAGTGAGATTAAAGATCATGTGAAGGTTGCAGATGTGGAATGTACACCAGTGCCTGAGGGATATATCCCAGCAGAACAGTAAGTGTCTGAGTTCTTGAACACTTTCAGATATGTTATAGACAGGTTTGACATTTTCTAATTATATTATGAATTGTTATTATTATTATTTTTAAATCGAATCTAATGACTAACTGAACTAAATGAGCTCATCTCACTCGAATCACCCCAGTAGATTTGTTTTAAGTATCCAAACATTTGTTCTTTAAAGACACCGCTGAGTTTGCATAATGCAGGCTTACTAAATGTTGCCAAGAACTTTGCATCTTTTAAAAGTGGCTGATGTGGATTGGCAGTAAACACAGTAAAGCATTAAGGAAACTTTTAATCTGAGGTCAGGATGGCTAAAGATAATTTTGCACTATTTGGCAAGCATTCAAGAAAGCTCTGTTCACATCAAAAAATCTCCGGCATTATTGTGCTGATCTGAAAAACCCTCTCTCTCATTCTGTGTTTCGTTGCTACATAAATGCTGTGTCAACACAAATGTTTTTTTCTTATAATTATTTGGATGCCGCGATAAAGCCTAGTACTGCGGTAGTTGAGAATGTTTGAAGTTTGATAGCAGTCATGAAAGTATAAGGAAGCAGAATAACTCATTCATGTGAACTGTTTATCCCAGACATATATTATTATACAGTGCTTGCCCGTACATATATTTAACCTGGACGGGCCTTCCTGGCATATTAACCATAACCCAAATGTATTTGGTCACACTTAATAAACTTATTACTATTATTATTTTTAGTAGTAGTAGTAGAAGTAGTATTTTATACAGGCGATAACAAAACATCCACAATTGAATAACCAGTGAAAAATCTTCTCTCATCCTTCACGTTACATATCTACTGCTCGTTCTGTGTGCGCAAGAAACTGAGAACACTCCCCCACAATTTCACATGCTCTGCAGAGACCCACATAATTATTGTTAAATTCTTAATTAGAATGTTTCACTCGTGATTTTTGTACAATTGCAGAAGTGTTCTAGTTGATTCATTGCACATTGGTGTGTTCTACAGGATTGTGTGTGAAATGGGAAGAGCGGAAAGAAGCCAGTTTGCTGGAAATGTTCAAGTCTGTGTTGGAGAGTGTCGTCCTGAATTCATGGCCAAGTCATCTAAGTACTACTATTTTGTGGTGAGTACCTCGGCAAATCACTGGCTGTAAAATAACCCCCAATGACCTTCTGGTCTGTCTACCATGATCTCAATCGTGTCTGTGTAATTATAAGGCTTTGCCACTTTAGGTCTGAAAGTGCCTGGATTTACTGTTGTGTCTATAATAAAGAGTGGACACTTTGGCCTTGTAGCCCTGCTGATGTTCTTAGTCATATCAACAGGCACTTGACCCGACCAAGTCAGCACCCGGAGAAGCTAACCATAAAACTCGCATTTCACTGCTACTGTTCAAGATTGTTTCCTCCAGTTTTGCACAGACATTATTGCATGTTTAACAAATTTAATTAACACTTTCTTTCGTATGGACCTTAATTTACACAAATTAATTGATAAATAAAACAGATTTAAGCTTAAATGTTTTTATTATTTATTTGAGGATATTAGAGATATTAGATATCAAGATATTAGATATCAATTAAAAAGGTAATTACACAATCTAAGAAAATTGATTAGTTTTAAAGTGCATGTCAACTGGAAGTTCAAAGGATTGAATATAGACTGTGGTTTTATTTTAGCAAAATAATCTTCATCTCTCACTTGCAACAAACTAATCAATAAAGAGTAGGGGTTAAGGATATTCTATCATCAGAGAAGCAAAGGCATTGAAGAAAGCAGGTTTCCCATTTGTTAATACTGTACATTTTCAATAAAAAAGCCTTCTATGGATTAACTTGCACAGACTAACTGTAAATCAAAGAATAGCAGTAACAAAGTGAATAAACAATTAGTAGTAGCATATAGAACCAATCAAGTCAATAATTGTCATATTTGTATGGTCGAGGCCATGTTTTTCTTTAAGACAAATTAAAAATATCTTTCAGGAAGTTGGATAATAGTATGATATATGCTCTTACCAGACAGTGGCCAGACGTATTTTTATATCCATCCTACACTTCTCTTGCTTTTAGTACTCCCGAAGCAAATGCTGATATAAAAACCCATAATCAGATTGCAATCCAGCCATACAAATGAATTGAGCCTCAGTGTAATATTTCCCATTACAGAGATATTTTATAGCGTTTATCAGTTTTATGCAAACATTAATGGCTTTTATGTCTCATTCTAATGTAGTAATTGGATTATGCGATTCTTGGGTGATGAGGGCAATTGGTGTTTAGAGAAAAAAAGAGGTGGTAATCAGATTGGGAAAGAGATACAGCGAAGGGAAAAACAAGAGGGATTGCTGCCTCACCTCTGTTGTGTGATGTGTGTGTGCTTGTGAATAACTCCCATTGATTGTTTTAATCTTGATTTCTACAGATCCCTAGACTGTTGAGTCTGAAGCCAAGCCGAGGGTCTGTATCTGGGGGAACCATCGTCAACATCACTGGCAGCAACCTGGACGCAGGCAGCAATGTGTCAATCATGTTCAAAGACCAGAAGTGCACCTATCAAAGGTACGGTTGAATGGAATGCTGCAGTTCAATGCCCTTTTACAGTATGTGTCGACATACCAATAGTCTAGAACTTTTCTGATCTTTAATGAGTAACATCAGTATTTTTTTTAACATCCATTCTTGCCAAGATGCAACCACAGTGTTTGATCATAGCATAATTTTAATTTAGGTTTAGTATTTTGAGTGGGAATATTCTTTACAGCAATAAAATAAAACAAGAAACGAATTTCTAAAATAGGTATCAATGCAAAAATGTGACTCAGGACGAGAGACCTATTTACTTTACATTGTTGAATCAACGGTTGAGTTTTTATACCTTAGGATATCTAAAAATATCTTAGGATATCTTAAGATATCTACACTTTAGATACCTGAAAAACAATAATTGTTTTTTCTGTTCAATTACACAGGAGAGGAGGGCAGTGGATAACATGCCGTTCTCATGCCTCCATGCAAGGCTATGGAAATGTATCTGTATCAGTGTATGTGGATAAAGCCCACATTCACAAAGATCTAAAGTTTGAGTATGTGGAAGATCCCACCATCACCAAATTAGAACCCGAGTGGAGCATTTTCAGGTATGCGTTTTGCAAATCCAAATAAGCTGGTTACCAGTTATATTAATGAAAGTTACTGTAGTAAAATGAACATTTTAACTAATCCGGGAAGTTAGAGACAGCCAAGTAGAGAAATAACAAACATTGTGTTGTTTTCACAGTGGCAACACACCACTGACAGTGTCAGGGACAAACCTGGACATCATCCAGACTCCTCTCATCAGAGCCAAGTATAAGAATTTGGAAACAATCAATGTAAGTGCGAAAGTTTTTCACACAGTAAACGATCACTCAGACTTCACCTAACATTAGGCAAGTGAACTGGAATGACCATTAGCAGACTATTCCCACTGCTCCAATCACCTGTGTCGGCTGCGCACTATTGGATACAGGACAGTAGCTGCATAAAAGAGGGAAATAAGGAGAGAGACAGACAAAGAAACAGACAGAGAACAGGAAGACTGCCAGGTCCCAGCAGCAGTAGCAGCAATGTTCCCTTTGTGCAGGAAAGAGGAGAATGTCGTAACACAGGGTGAATGCATAGACAAGGGTATAATGTTCCCCGTCTTCAGAATGGACCCAAAGAGCCATGGGAGGCCGCACTCAGTGAGATCTGATTGAAAGGCAACAGAGACAAAAGAACGTAATGTTATCTTGTGCACGTATCTCACACATGGCCGCGTTTAGCATCTGGACTGTGATATGATTAGGCTTTGGCACTGCTCCTCAAAGCACAGCAGAAAAAAATGATATACCCTACCTTGCAGTCTCTAAATAAAGTTGTCTGTGAGACACAAGGCGCCTCATATGCTTGTTTGTAATATAATTGTTCACAAGTTTGTAAAGAGTTTGACCTTATTTGTTGAAATAGTCACCTGAAATCTACTTTATCTTGAACAATTCCACCTGCTGTGACCTTCTATAGAGGTCTTTGTGTTAAAGGAAGTGAAGCTCTGTCTACCTTGCTGTAACAGCTTGTAAGGAATCCAATTAAAATGACTTTAGATGTCTGTTGGGATATTTCTGATGACAAGTCAGCTGCCTGGGTGTTTCAACTATTATTTAAACTCAAATGCAGTGTGGTATCACAAAACTCAAGGTCATTGTATATTTACTTCAAAGGCAATGTAAAGATACTTTGAATAAGGTTATATGCTACCTTTACATTTAATAAAACTTACCTGTAAATAAAAGGGGAAAAATTAAGATTATTAATCAAATTAATGGTACGAGAAACTTTGACTTTGTTCTCAAAGTTCTGCTAAATGCATTTAGCTGAAGAAAGACAGGGTAACAGAGAGATGACAATGTCAGCTACTCTCTACAAAGCAAAGATGATTGTAGTAATCCTTTAGTCAGTCACCAGCACGGCAGGCACAATCAGAGCACGGCCTTTCAAAAAGTTGCTTGTAACTTAGTGTTGCTTAGAGACAAATAATATCTACGTGTACTCCTGGAGCCTCCATTGTAGCAACTCAGGAATGACCAATCAAACCAACATTGTTTGAATCTTAATGTTTTTTTATGTAATTCTGAATTTCACATGGACTGCAAATTACTTATTGTGCATTCAATGCCGTTCATTTCCCTTTACCAGATATGTCAGGTTTTGAGTCCCACCACTA
The DNA here is from genome assembly GCA_903798035.1 of Danio albolineatus. Classification (NCBI taxonomy): domain Eukaryota; kingdom Metazoa; phylum Chordata; class Actinopteri; order Cypriniformes; family Danionidae; genus Danio; species Danio albolineatus. The sequence continues at coordinate 564,659 of CAIGQQ010002477.1, forward strand.
TGCAGTGCATGGCCCCAGAGCTCCCCTACAGCATCAGCAAGCACAAGGATGTTCCAGAAAGACCCGATGAGTTTGGCTTCATCCTAGACAATGTCCAGTCTGTGCTGGCCCTCAACAATTCCAACTTTGTATACTACCCGAATCCTGTGTTTGAACCTCTCAGTGTATCTGGGGTTCAGGAGCTCAAGCCAGGGTCTCCCATCATACTGAAGGTAAACCAAGAGTTCATTAAAATGTTTGAGACATCTCTTCGAATTGTCTGTTGCAGCTATGAGAGATGTTTGTGAATGTGAATTTCAGGGCAGGAACTTCCTACCTCCGACGCCTGGTGGCAATGGGAAGCTCAACTACACCGTTCTGATTGGAGATAAACCTTGTGCATTAACTGTGTCAGATACTCAACTGCTCTGTGAATCACCTAATCTTACTGGGCGGCACAAGGTTCTGGTAAGTTGCTGAATACTCTGGCTCATATTCTTTTTTTATTTTTATTTTTTTGCAGTGAACAAATCCTTAAGGGACTGTGTTTATTGTACTTTCTGAAAGGCTGACAGAAAAATAAAAATACCTCCAGAGTAAGAGTTATTAGAGCTGAGAAACCTAGTAAAGAAGTTTTATGCTTCTCACTGGGAACTCTGGAAGGTTGCCCACTTCAGTGCCTATTTGTTGACAGTCATAGAACAGTGGCACAGGCCATTACAGCCATGATCTCACAAGCAGAACAGAAAAACTGTTCCCTTCTGCTCATGATCCATTATTCTTATTATTAGATAGTAACATCAAATAATATTGCATTTCTCCCTTAATAAATTTGTTCTGATCTGTGAATGATAGCATTGCAAGTTTTCAAACAGCAGCTTATTTATTTAATTTAATTATTTCTTTTTTTACAAAATCTGCTCCATTATAGGCACGTGTGGGTGGCATTGAGTTTTCTCCAGGTGTGGTCCACATCACCTCTGACAGCCCCCTCAGCAGCACTGCTGTCATCAGCATTGCTGGGGCAGGAGGCCTTCTCATCTTTTTCATTGTCATCGTCTTAATTGCCTACAAGCGCAAGTCCCGTGAGAGTGACCTCACCCTCAAACGCCTGCAGATGCAGATGGACAACCTGGAGTCTAGAGTAGCCCTAGAGTGTAAAGAGGGTAGGTGGTCTCTAGTGAAAGTGGTTTGTCAATGGAGAATTCAAGACTTGCTTTAATAAGCAATACAAAATGCAAAAACATTTCTAAACTGAAGCCTATTTGTTCGTGGTGCTGTGAATTTTCTGCAGCATTCGCCGAGCTGCAAACAGACATTCATGAGCTGACCAGCGATCTGGATGGAGCTGGTATACCATTTCTGGATTATCGCACATATACAATGCGAGTTCTGTTTCCTGGAATCGAGGAGCACCCTGTCCTTAGAGACCTGGAGGTATCCTAACGTATTTTCACTGATGTTTTGTGCAATGATAAATTTGCATTCAAAGAGCCCTTTGCTGAGTTTTTGAAACGTACATGCATATATTTACATATTTCTGTATGCATGTAATTACTGCACATTGTACCTGTGTGAGGAACAGTCACATAATGGCTGCTTAGTATTTTCTTTTCTTTCTGTTTTTCCGTACTGAAAGACTAACGGCTCAGTGGGGTTGTTGGGAATTAAAGCTGTCACTGTGCTGTTTGTGTTCACCCTCAGTAAACAAAAGGCAGCAGCTCTCATTATAATCTACATGCAGTCTTTTTCTCTCTAGCTCACTAATTTTTTTTCTTAAAGTAATGAGCTGCTCTCTGATTCACAATCAGTCTTTCGTTAATAACAGTAATGACATGTGACACAATTGTTTTGTTTTTTTCTGAGTGAGGGGAGCAGAATTACAATCTATTGCAGTATACACCATGCCACAGGTTATTTATGCCCTGCGATGACAGTGATGGACAGTTCTAATTGAATCACACACGTTTCTTCAGCCAGAATACAAACCATACCTTACCTGCTCATTCCAAATGAGCTCTGGTTCTAATCAGCTATATCAATTAAGGCTTAATTGGAATTAACATCCCCTCTCTCTGGAAAAGTTTATAGTAAAATCACAGCTAATGACAGGAGCTGTCTAGAGATTCTGACAGGTATTTAATGGTTATTGATGAGAAAGATTGCATCAAATGATACTATGGGGTCTCTGCCTGGTTAAGTGTTTGTCATTAAAAATTCTTAGCATATAATGAATGCATCTTAACCCAGCAAGCAGATGTTATTAGATCCAATTTGAGCTGTTCATCTGTATCCTAATTTGTTTGTCTTCAGGTTTCTTTTTTAATTTGTTCAATATATTTGGTCCTCTTCAGTTTAAATGCCTGTGGGTGTTTCATTGGACACTAGCTGGGTGGCCGTAGGCTAATTTAAATGGCTGGAAAAAGCTTCCAAAACAAATAACCCATGTTGGAGCTTAAGTGAGCATTTTTACACAATGCAACAACAAAGACATTTGCAATGAGTCACTTAGGTCTGAAGACAAAGATACCTTAAGTCAGTAATGCCAAAATGGATGTATTTATCAGTGAAAAACAAAACGAGCCCACAGTGTATTAGGAAAGTTGATAATGTAAACTTATACTTGATTGAGTAATTTTATTTTTTTTTCTGCAGGTGCCAGGTTATAGACAGGAGCAGGTGGAGAAGGGGCTAAAACTTTTTGGACAACTTATCAACAACAAGGTTTTCCTGCTGTCTTTCATCCGAACACTGGAGTCTCAGAGAGGCTTCTCCATGCGAGACCGTGGCAATGTCGCCTCCTTGATCATGACCGTTTTGCAAAGTAAACTGGAGTATGCGACCGACGTACTCAAACACCTGTTGTCTGACCTCATTGACAAGAACCTGGAAAGCAAAAACCATCCCAAACTACTGCTAAGAAGGTACTAGACACATGCACATGAAGAGCCATTTCAATAATCTAGCACTGCAGTCCAGTGGGTTTTACTGATTATAAATGCCCCCCAAGTGAGGGTAATCAACAGAGCACATGTTCTAAATTTTAGGATCATTTCAATCTGCCTGATTCTAATTATAGTACACTCCATAGATGGGAGCAGGTGACCTCTGTGAATTGTCTTTGGTATTAGGACTGTGCAGTACGCTGAATAGGAATAATTGCTTTTGGGGACATTGAAATGCACACTTTCTCTCCCAAACATGAAATGCACTGACAAGCTCATCATTAAATTGTAATTAGAATTAATTAGCTTGAGATCCAATTAACAGTGCACTAAAAACCCACTGAATATAGGGAGATATGTGCAACTCAATTCCCCATGCAATCAACTCCTTTGTATTCTAACAGCACAGAGGACAACATCATTTCTATGGCATATTGATCTTTCTTGTCATTTGGATTCTTGCAATGTTTATTTCACTTTTACTTTTCTTAATATTCTCGTAGTCAACTTGTAAAAGTTAATTATCTGTTTTTAAATTCTTTGCTAAATGAAACTACTCTGATAAAAATAGAGGGGACTCTTCCTGCTTACTGAGCAAAATAATATTGCAATATTGAAAAATATTAAAGAAAAGAATGTGTTAGTCAAAACAGCAACAGGCTGATCATGTGACATATACAAGAGGAGCTCCCTTGATGAATCATAACTGATTCAACACACTTGATGGCAGCCACGATTAATTGAAACCAGCAATGGGAAGATTAACTGCACAAAAAAATGCCCCCCCCCCCCAGTCAGGCTCCTGTTTGAGAGAGAAAGAAAAATGTCTTGTAGCAAATTCAAGTAGCTGACAGTTAGTAGGCTACGATGACCCTTCATGACCTGTGACTAAACTGGTTTAGTTTGTGTATTATGGATTTGACAAATACCATAGCATTTTTTTTTCCCTCTACTGATTTTTGGCTGTTGAGAATTCCTCTTTGGTCATTATACTTATGTGGGTTAAATCCTCATGGATATATAGAACAATCTTCATCACATAAAACCTCTCTAACCTCTAGTACCTGCTTAGCAAAGTATGATACAGAGCACTGCGCCAGAACAGAGAAGCTTAATCTGTTGTCTGAGAATACATTTCTTTCACTGCATGATTTCTAAATCTGTGTTTAAAATGCAGAGAAGCAGGACATCTTTGGCAGAAACCTCCAACCAGCTTTCCTTTCCCCATGTCCAAGAAAGCGCTTGCATTGGCCACCCCATCTGTCCAGCCTCAACCTGAGTTCACAAGCACACACAGGCTAACTAACTAACGGGCGGCTTCTAGAACCATCTGTCGTATTCCTCCTTCTCCCTCACTCCCTGCAGCCCACTCTCCTCGTCTATGATTAAAAATAACCTCTGAAATCATGCAGCCTATTTTCTCTATATGTAAGGCATCTGTGAAGTTCACGTAGGTGCTCGCATATGCTCATATGCTTATTTTTACTGACCAACACATTCAAATTCAGGTCCTTTACACACACACACACACACACAGTCAGGCAGAGCTGAATAGAAGTCCTCTGATTATTCTCTGGGGATAATCCTCTGTGAAGGGGGACCATGGTTACGCAGCGGGACCCAATAGTGCACCGGGCGGACAATCTTCTCCACGTGAGGCGGAGTGCGAAATTGAAATTATTCCTGGCTTCAAGCTGTGTTCTTTTACACATATGCATTAAGGAGGGGGCATACCAGAGGTTTGTTTCAACAAACGATTGTGTTGGTTAAGAAAATAATGCCTATGATGCTGCAAGGTACATAACATCGGCCCATTAAGCAGGTGTGTGTGTGCGTGTGTTTCTGGCCACCTTTTAACTGAAGCACAGTTTCAATTTCATAGCAGACTGAGGCTAAAATCCTTACTCAGTCAACGGCACATGCTTAGCCACACTTAAATCAATTAACTTGTTTATGATATGCATTTTCTGCATAGAACACATTTGTAGTGCAGTATCTGTCATAGAGTGACAGTTCTCATTTTTGCAGGGGCTCTAGAATCATAAACCACTCAAGTCCTCAACGTTGGTGGCGCTGGCTGTTCACATCCATTTGTGTTGGCATAAAGCAGCATCAAATGTAAATGGCTATTGCTCGATGTGAGAGATGATGGAAAAGATATATGGAGCTCTCCTCTCTCCCTCTTTCTATTGTTTATGAAGCATTGCTCCAATGTGCCTCTTTGCACATTCACCGTAGAGGAATCCTCCAACAGATTTTACTTTATTCCACTTTGAAATAGCTGTTTAATCAGGGGGAACCTGAACCGCTGGTTGGGCATCACGTTTCCTGTCATCCTAAACCACAGCCAAATAAGTGTTTGCTCTTGGTGCCAGTGATATGTGACATACGGATTTGGCGGACAGCGAGAGTTGGTTGCTCTTGGCGCTGTAGCAATGTTATGGAGTGGTTGTGCCAGGATTGTCTGGCAACAAGGCAACCTATTCTCCAGCCGGTGAGCCGAGAGGTAACACAGGATATGTGTGAGTTCATGGAATCTTGCCAACAAAAATTACCATCAAACTATCGAATTGTACAAGAAAAAGAAAGTGAATAGGAATAAGTGAAAATACACCAAGACACTTTTGTGGTTTCCTTCCTTAATCGATTTTTACTATAGGATTTACTGTCTCTCTGGGTTTCCCCCACCTACCGTTTCTCTTGTAATTGGTCCAGGCATTGAGAATCAGTCGGGAATGAGGATGATTACAGGGCAGTGTTAGGATGGAGATGAAAGGAAAGATGAAACGTGACCCCGTTGACCCCTGGACCTGTTCTCTTTTGGCCAGCCCAAGGCAGTGGCTACAAAACAAGGGGACACTAATCCTTTCCAGGTGTTGCACCAGCTTAGCGGGCACATGCAGGCACACATACATGGACATGTACACACAGTACTGCGCAGTGGCAGGTCTTTGCAAGGCAGCAGGCAAGACGGAATGCAGGTGGCAGCTGGGATGCAGGGCAGCAAAGGAGGTGTAGACACACACACACACACACACCACAGTGCTGTAATCCTGAAATATTGATGCTTTGTGCCATGGCTCATTGCGTGGTGCCTTGGCAATTCACCAGCTCCCTGTGGCACACACAGACTGGAGACACCAGAGCCTCATATATTGGGTTTCACTTTGTTATACTTATTATGTATGTACATCTCTCATGCTGGATCAGAGTCTGTGGTCCAAGCAAAGGTGCTAGCCAATCATGATGCACTTCTACACAACCTGGCCATCCATTCATCCACCATCTATTGTAAAGATATCCATTTCATGCTCAATAGCCAGACTGTGGGGTGGAGAAATTAGTACGGTCTTATTCCAGGCCAGAGCAGGTTCACTTGGCTTTAATCCAGCCAGATCATATAAAGGCTTTTAATTGGGTTTCTTGTGTTAGGGTCTGATGGATTATTGTGGTAATAAAGACAGCCTGCAGATTGGGGCTATAGATTCCAGAGTGCAATTCATGTTCCGGCAATTATGTTTGTTTAACAAAGTCTTATTCATTAGGAGACACCGTGCTTTGTGAAGTGAATTTTGCATGGTCTTGGTAATCGCATTTGTGCGTGACACTCACAGTGATAATCGTGGCTTTGTGCTGCATTTTAATTATTTATTTACTCTATTTGTTTGTTTGTTTTTCAGAACCGAGTCTGTGGCTGAGAAAATGCTCACAAATTGGTTCACCTTTCTGCTGTACAAATTCCTCAAGGTAAGTCTGCTGTTTGCACGGAAATCCATGTGTGTTGCCACATGTTCACCTTTAAGCAGCCCGTATGAAATAATTACATCCATTGAAAGTGCATATCGGTCAACCACTAATCAGAATATTCATCAGCAAAGAAACAAAATCAGCCACCTTCAAGGTCATTTGGCACATGCACTGTTGAGCACAGAGGAGTCAAGTGAAGTCCTGCGGGAGCATTTGCAAGAATGCACTGCAGGTGTTTGAGAGAGAGAGAGAGAGAGAGAGAGAGAGAGAGAGAAAGATATACAGAGAGAGAAAGTGAGTGTGTCTTGTGTTAGAATATTTGTAAGTGTGTATATACATCTCAATGTGAGTGTGCCTGCATGCACTTTTAATCAAAGCGGGTTTAAAGTTGGCCAAGTCTTGCTGACTCTGGCATTTTGCGTTCCTATAATGAGACAGTCGGCTTAGCAGGTGCTTCTCAATTCTACATATAGCAATGTGGCCGTCAGCACCACCGTGGTCCTCTCAACCACTTGTCATTAATCTCTTAATAAACACATCTGCTGCAATCAGAACATGGCATGAGCAATTTCGCCAGTGAACAGAAATTTCTGGAATGTATGATGCTGGCAGTAAATTCTGGTAGTCGAGGCTGTTTTGTCCAGTGTGGTTTAACGGATTAGACCTGAGCGAACGAGGCTGAAATGTCACTCAAGAGCTTCAGGATTCATTTAAGCTCAAATTGAACTCTACTGTTAAAGAAGAACTTTATTGTGACCTTATCCATGCGAAACCATAACATTATTTTGTTGCAGTCACAGCACATTGATTTTAGCATTATTGGACAGTGCTTGACTAGTTGCCCAGACCACTAGCCTGTTTTGCGATCCATTTCTCATTTCAAAAAGCATATTCTCCTCCAAATCAGCTACAGACACTACACTTCAGCAGGGTTATCTGTCCTTTATCGTTTGATTTTAATGAGGGTGTGCATGTGTGTGTTACATAAATTGTTAAAATTAAACTAAAAAAGTTTAAAACGTGTGTTTTCTAAAACACAAATTTTAGAAAATTAAGATTTATTTTTATTTTCAATGTAACAGTAATCATAGCTGAGTGTGTAAACACATTAATAAGGTACTAAAAATGTCATTTAAGCTAGACTAATTGGTCACGCATATGATGTGTAACAGTGGGTAATTGCTCAGTCTCTGACTATCCACCAAGGGGATGTTTGCCTGAACAAGAATGAAGACCCCATGATCTCTCAAGGAGTGAAATTGTAGTATAAATTGATATTGTCATGGTGGTGCCACAACTGTTAAGCTCCATTCAAAATATTTATTGCTGTTACTGAATGTGGAAATGACATCCCACATTCTCTGTAGGTGGTTGGTGTGAAATTTAAAAGAGTGAAAGTGACAGAGTGCCTTTTTTCTCTGTGTAGGAGTGTGCCGGGGAGCCCCTCTTCTCTCTTTTCTGTGCCATAAAGCAACAGATGGAAAAAGGTCCCATCGACTCCATCACCGGTGAAGCCCGCTACTCACTCAGTGAAGACAAGCTCATCAGACAGCAAATTGATTACAAGACTCTGGTAAGGCTCTGAACCCTGGTGTGGACGAGTAAAGAAGAAAAACAGAATGAGTTTGGAAGGATAGCGAAGGAGACGAGTAAGCTAAACAGAAAAGGAGAAAAGGATTAGGATAAATGGGTGTAAAAAAGATCAAGTAATGTGAAAGTATTCCAAAGCAGACAGGTGTGGAGGCAGAGGGAAGGGTACGGTAATTTGTTTAGGTTGACGCAGCATGCGATGCCTACACTCTTCATGGTTGACAGGGAACATGCAGGCTTGTTTTGACCTTTGACCTGTCTGTCACCCTGTGTTGATTGGCAGTGTTGTGTTTGGCAGGCCACCGTGACAGGCATGAGCTCAGCTCGTGTTTTCAGGGCTGCACGAATGCCAAGACGGACTGTTTACTAGGACAGCACATTAGGAGGGTAATCTGTATTCTGTGTGAGACTGAAGAAAGAAAAAGAAAGAGGGGGGAATGTGGCGACTAGTGTCATTCTTTGGCGTTTGGCCCATTCCTTTGAACACTGCACTGATTTGATGACTGTAGGAGCCATTTCAGCTTCATCATTCTGTCCTCAGTTCCAAAACATTTACACAGCCACAGACTCTCCACAAAATACAAGCCACTACCAATAGCACACTGTGCCTTCTCTATCACAGTATGGAGGGTATATCATAAAACAATCTATTAACAATCAGCTCCCAGAATGTTTTACTTAACTCACTTATACTACAAGCTTTTTTGTATTAAAATTTTAAAATATGTTGCATATTGCTAATTTTGGTTGTGTATTTCCTGTTAAATCATGAGGACTGGATTAAAGTTTGTTCTTATTTTTGATCATGAAAGGCTTTTCTACAGTGCGTTGTAGTCCACGATGGGGCTTAGTGTCGGCATTTATTGTTTACTGGTTATTCTGTGGGGAAACACTCTCAATCCCTTCTAAAGGTCTGACAAACCCTTTCCTTGCAGCCCACACACAGTGCATTTAATTGTATTGATTCTGGTTTGGGTCCTTCAGGAGAGTCCATTATACAGCTGGACTGTAAGTAAATGAGCTCTCTTGCAGTGTGCAGTTATTTCATCATATCTGAGAACGAGGGCCTTCACAGCCACTATATGCAGTCCTTTGCTTTAAAGTCTATTTTTTTACCCGAACTATCCAATTATCTCTGATGATGGTGACAGCGGCACTAATGGTGCCGTTAATGACGGCTATCATTGGAGAACCTAACAGGAACTAAGATCAGGAAAATTTGTGTTTTAATTGCAGACTGGTGCAAGCCAAGGTAAGTGAGGTGAAGACTCCATCTGTGTGGCCAATAGGCTTTATGCTTTTGCCATTACACCTGCTGATTAGGTTCAATCATTCAGAAATGCACTATAAATGTTTGACCAGACGATTGACAACAGTCATCAATATAGTAGGTTACAGTATGTATAGATGATAGATCAGTCATTCTGAGAACAATTTCATTGTTACTGATTCTCCAAGCTTGATTAAACCCTTAACCTTTGCTCTCTTGATAAGAGAAATATTTGTAATTGGTAATGAGTTTCCATGCACAGGTGCGTTTTAGCGTTCTTTATGATCATCTGGCACACAATACATGCAAAAAGATCACTGTACAGCCACATAAATATTCATGTATCACAGAGGTTTGCTAATTGGAGTCATTCTGTTCTGTTGTGTAGGTGGTGAACTGCATGCATCCAGACAATGAGAAGAGTCCAGAGGTGCAGGTGAAGGTGCTAAACTGTGACACTGTCAGTCAGGTGAAAGAGAAGATCTTGGATGCCATCTACAAAAATGTCCCTTACTCACACCGACCAAAGGCCTCTGACATGGATCTGGGTATGTCTACAAATATACTAAAATGACATGCCTTCATTTGCATTTGACATTTGCTATTTGAAAATTTGTGGGTCGATGAATGTGCATTCATTTTACTAGTACTGGCCTACTATCTTTGATTTACACTCAAGCACGAAATCTGCTATCTTTCATTTAACAGATGGGGTCCTGGGGACCCTCATAGACAATCCATTAATAATGGTTATTAATTGTACCTTAAGAGATACTTAACACTGACTGTATGCTCAAATCGTATAAAAAATGTAATAAAAAATGTAATAAAAAATAAATACTATAAATATATTAGTTGGCAGACACTTTGTCATTCAAATGAGAAGAGCTTTACAGCTTCTACAACCACACAATGCCCGCTGAGGATGCCAGGTAATTTCTTCACTTGCAAAACACTATTGTCTCATAAAATCTACCTTAATTACACAAAAATTAAGTGTCATGCTCATTTTCTCAGGTCATAGTCTTGCTGAAAGAGGATAAAACATGCCAGTAACCATTGATTCCTTTCATAGACATTTTTGAGTTTTGAACCAGTAACTTTTAAGATTGTAAGCCAGGTTTTAAAACCTCCAATCTATATCCAACAGCCAAAGCTACGCTTCTTGTTTAAAGGGATCAATAGTCCAAAAGTAATAATGATCTCTTTAAAAGACAATTGCTTTTTTTCCCTTTCCCCCACAAAATGTTAGACTTCCAGGCAACCTTCTGATGATAACCTCAGCATTTTAACCAATGAGCTAAATATTTTACACATATATTATCTCTGACAGTAGATCATTTCTTACACACGTAGTTGACATGCAAAAAAAATGGCCAGACTGATCTATTTTTCTACAAATTTCAAAAGAGAATCAGACTTTTTATGCAGTACTCTCCTCGTTCCTCAATTGTTATTATTTATTTATTTTTTCAAAAAGCATATTTCTCTAGATATCGCTAGATAATGCTAGCCTATCCATAAGGGAGTGAAACCATGATAAGTGAAGAAATAATTTTACCCTCTTTGACAGGCTCTCCTGTGTAAAATGCCTTTATGGGCCCCGGAGGCCAAGCATGTTGTTTTATTATTGTTTTATTAGGGGGAGAATTGGACAGTGTCTGAGAGAGTGTGTTGTAAGATAAAGCAATGGACGTCTCTGCAAGAGAGAAGGCATCTCAGCATTCCATAAACGGATCTCTGTGTCTCCTGAGCCTAGCACACACTCTGGCCCTGATCCACGGGCCAGATAAAGATAATGGGTAATAGGAATGAGGTAGCCTCCATCTCCTCGATCCCTCCGAGACAGATTGGACCAGAGTGTTTCTGTCCCCTGCCTTTGTTTTTAATTCTCTCTGCCACAGTCCCCTGAGGACAGGGATCGAGAAAGGGAAGACAGAGGGAAAGAATGAGAGAGTGATGCAGACAAATCAATGCACTTCAGCCCATTTCAGTCTCTATTTTAACAATCTTGTAGATTTTTTTTCTCTCTATCCAGCTACATCCTGCTGCCATTGTTTTCAGAGAGACTGCTTCTATTTTAGTCTGGTCAAAGTCTTAAGGTTTAAAGTTCATGTTATTTTTGTAGTTTTCAGCCTTTCTTTTCTTTTAGTCTGTTCTCTTTTTTTTGTTTTCTTTTCATTTATTTTCTGTTCTTCTCTGTTTGTTTACTCCGTTTGCAACTTCGAGTCGAAGCTTATTTGCATGTTTATAGACAGCACTGTCGTGAGATATAAAACAATAGTCGTCCCTCTCCTGGAGATTTGAAGTTATTCTCATCACCCAGAGACATGTTTCATCATTCTGCCTATGATTGCTGTTTTGCTTTTCTGTTTGGGATCAGAGCAAAAAAGAGCAGTAGGCGGCATGAAGAGGCCTCACTCCTTTAGTGTTCCAATCATATATTCATTTGCAGCTGAGGAGAGTCCAAAAAAGAGAAGGATGTCTCTCTTGTTCCTGGCCATGTTATCCGTGCATCACACTGCAAAAGGATATGTTTATTTCATTCAGAGCTGATTCCCATCTCATCAGACTTGCTGTTTTTGCTGAGGCTGCAGACAGCTGCTGGTGGGTGCTGATGGCTGTAGGGAGGGTGAGAGTATACTTGGCATTTTGTTGTGCATCTCTAGTGAGCTCAGTAACTACAATAAGAGCAAGCTCAGCGGGGGGCTTAACGCGGTCGATCAGGGCCGTTTGGGCTCAGGATGCTCGACCCACTACAGATGAAAAAGGAAGTGACTTTCAGCAGTGGCTGTAATCACGCCCATCGATCCACTGGCCACGAAGGCTCGGCTCTCTAACAAAGGGCAGAAGAGATTAATTTACCTTTCCTTTCCTTTCTGCCTTTCTCAAATGCTGCTTCACATAGTCCTATTTTCTCTCTCGTTTTCATTTCTTGTTTCTTTTCTCTCTCAGAGTACAGACTCTGTCCCTTGCATCTTTTCTTATATTGTTCCTGTTTTAATTAAGTGGTGTAATTAATTACACTTTTTCTATCAGTCGTGAGTAGAATGAGTAGAACCATATTTACGATTACTGTGTACCGCAAATACCAGTAAACCATCACCACGAGAAGTTTTTTGCATAAAAATCACTTGTCTGTTTGCAGAATGTAATGTTGCCCTATGCATTGAAAACAAATAAAAATAATAACCGTTATGTTTCATAAACCAGTACAAAAAAGTGAAAGATCGCTGCAATTTAAAAACAAGTATTAACATTGAATTTAACTTTGCTTGTTTGCAGAGTGGCGTCAAGGAAGAGTAGTAAGAGTCATTCTTCAGGATGAGGATGTTACCACAAAGATCGAAGCTGACTGGAAAAGACTCAACATGCTGTCTCACTACCAGGTAAAATCAATACCAGACATATTTCCAGGCAAACTCATACATGTACTGAGGCGTTCATTCATTTCTTGTCAGCTTAGTCCCCTTATTAATCTGGGGTCGCCACAGCGGAATGAACCGCCAACTTATCCAGCATTTGTTTTACGCAGCGGATGCCCTTCCAGCCACAAACCATCTCTGGGAAACATCCATACATTCTCATTCACACACACATACACTACGGACAATTTAGCTTACCCAATTCACCTGTACCGCATATCTTTGGACTTGTGGGGGAAACCGGAGCACCCAGAGGAAACCCACGTGAACACGGGGAGAACATGCAAACTCTACACAGACATGCCAACTGACACAGCCGAGGCTCAAACCAGCGAACTTCTTGCTGTGAGGCGACAACACTACCTACTGTGTACTGAGGCGCTCAGTGAGCAAATTTGTAGTGCAATAAGTGTAGAGACATTAATGCTTAAGATAAGTGGAAAACTGTATTCTTCGGTCATTCATACCATCATAGGTTTTTGTTTAGTTGGTTGTTTGCTGTTTCATACTGTGTCACAATGATGGATTTGAGCCTTTGAGTCCATCTTAAATCAGGAGGAGGACAAGCGTTGTACCTGCTGGTTTCTATTTAAAGCAGCATCTCCAGATGTCCCAGTACATTTTATCTGACAGCAGTAGGATGCAGGTGCAGGTGGAGCTGTAGCCTGACAGATAGGTTAGATGATCCAGCTAATGACTTTTGATAAACAGCTCTGTGTGATCTGAGTTGTAGCGTGGGCTTTGTCAGAATTTATGATGTTATTGAGAGAAACTAATACTGGAGCAAAGAGATTCGAGATGAATGCCTTTTTGAATCTCAGAAGTGTTATGATCTATTTATGTTTTTCTCTGTTGTAACGAAGAACCTTCAAAAAGGTGTTAAATGCAAAAAGGCAGAGCAGAGGATATAGTCTATAATGCTAATTGCGTTTGCTTTTTGGTTCATCTACCTTAGTTGTTTAGTTAAGAGTTTAAGCGTTTGCACACTGTTGTGCAGCTTAGTCCTATCGAGCAGCCCTATGCCCCAACTAATTTCAACTAATAGGGTGCAGTCAAGGCACTTCCAGGTCATTTTCAAAACAGACTCTGGTTTGACGGATCTCCAATGTTTTGGACGAAGACCATCGAGTTCCAGTAGTCAGGTATGGCGATGTCTCTGCAGGGGACTGATAGCATCTGTCTAACTGCAATTATATAAACATTCAAAGTCTGACAATCCCAGACCTATCTGTCTGGCCAGGTGGGGCAGTTTAGGGTGGAGAGGAGACAGGCGCTGCTTCATTACGGTGTAAATAATTTCCCCGGTAAGCCACCCTCTGAATGAGCTTTTTGAGAGAGAGGAGTCGGCACAGTACTTAAATTAAATGTCACGGAATGGCGCATGGGTGCAGGGCTGCAAGCGGCAGGATGGATTAGCTGTTGATTGGAATCGGAGATGAGATAATGAAGACAGAAGTTAATTCATTTTTGGTCGGGGAGGGCGTGCTATCCTTGACAAAAAGCTATCAGACATCCTATGCCTGTTAAAGTTGCTGAAGAAGAGAAAGACCCCTTTTTTTCGTTCCTTGCTCCAAACAAGTATTAGTTTGCACAGAAAAGCACAGAATTCCTGCATTTCTTACAGTAGACAATGTGAGTCAAAGAGTCAAATCTGTTACAAAGGATCCACTGTGCATTTCTAATGTATATCTTGAGTCATCGTTGATTCTTTCCTCCAAATCGAGATGCTACAAATGTATCCGGCTCTGACTTTAATTCTTTGATGTCTTCTTGGGAAGCTTCACATTGGGGTTGTATAATCTCCATCTCAAATATCTGACATGTCTGAATGCTATCAGGAACACAGAGGCTCTGTTAAAGTGTAAACTTGCCCGCAGAGGAAAGATAAAAGAGAAAATCTCCACTGTTTTCTAAAAAGCCCCTTTTCAGGGAAATATAGCCCTTGTCTGAAGTCTCCTTTCGCACAGTCATTCATCTATACTGAGAAGTAAAGAAATATCTGTTTGAGCCTGCTGAAATTTGGACAGCTGTCCTCATGGGCCAAGGCCGTAAACCAGGACAACTTCATCCTGAGTTTGTCCAAGGAGAAAAGATGTTAAGGGTTTGAGAATAATGTCCTAATGCTCTGTAAAGCTCATGGTCTCCCTCTCACTGTGGTATGGGTCCCTGTACAGTTCTGAGCCCACACCATCTAGATCAACCATCACCTCAATTAACCCCATAAGTGCCACAGGCATCCAATAGCAAATTATGTAGATGGAGGAATATCTCATCAGGGAGTAGAGGCCCCCATGTGTTAATTGAATTTGGCGTGCTGAGGCTTACTGTGGTTAGCAATTGCTGAGGCATATAGTTAAATAGCTTGGCCTATCCCATCAGAAGAAACCTACTAAAATGAAAGACGATTATCACATCTTGTCCCTCACTCATGCAGTTAAACATTTACCTGAATGTGAAATAAGAGAATTTAGACCTAACTAACCATCATGATGCTGAAAACATTATATTTAGTTTTATAGACATCTTGACGTGACGATATGACTAAAATAATCCTTGTTTTTGTACCCACAGGTGACTGATAATGCTGTGGTAGCTCTTGTTCCAAAGCAGGTCACTGCTTACAACTCCGTGAATAACTCAACTGTCTCCAGAACCTCTGCTAGCAAATATGGTTCGTCAACACCTTTATTGCTTTTCTAATTCTATCAATGTACAGCACACTATGGGAAATATTTAATAATCAATTGACTAAAGTCTTTAGAGCCAGGCTGAGTAACATTCCACCTTAGCTGCACTAAGAATAAAAAAAAAAAGTTTAAAAATGGTCCTGTCATCTCGCAGGAAGGCAAGAGAAAAGCAGAAGTTAAATGTGTAGCGTCTTAGCTGCTCACAAAAGAGAACAGGAACCGAGCTCAAACGGAATTACGTGAGATAGTCGGGCAGCATACAAAGGTAAAAGCAGGGAAAATGAGTCTCTTTGCACTTGACTTCCCTCCTGAGACTCTGAATCCGTCCCTGTCATTCCCCCGCCATCAGTCCCTCGTACGATTGGGTCTGATAAAGCTCAAGATCAAAGCTCAGGCCCGTCCGAGCACTCCCCCTACACATCAAATAGACCATTAAAATCATCTCATCTCCATATACTTTCCTGCACTCTAAATGAGCCTTAAAGAAGAGAGAGTGAGTGTGACAGATGGGAAAGACAGCAAAAAAATGCCACACATCACTTCACTCTTTTAGAAATCTTCTTCAAACAGGTCAAGAAAGAGCCGTTTTAAACCACCTGGGCATAATGAAACGATATTTTGCTAGAACTTTGTGTGGCTGCCACATTTTAATTAATCTCATCACCTCTAAATATACTATATATTCACAAGTTAGTGCTTACTAGTTTAGTGCAAACAGCATATATCAACCAAACACTCTCTCACAGCTCCAGTTCGTTGAATATAAACATATATGTCCATAATCCCTGATCTCTAATATCTTTTTGTCATCCCGTTTTTGTCCTCCTTTACGTTCCTCTTCTCTCTCTGCCTCTTTCTTTTAGTGAGATTGATTTTTGTTGCATCTGCCACTGTGAACCGTTTTTTTATCTTACCAAATCAGGCCTTTGCCAATCATTTTTTTTTTCACACTGTGTAAACATTCATCGAGCTCTGTTTTTTTAAATGTCATGGCTGATCTCTCCCTATTGGCTGAAGCATGAATATTTCATCTGGCCTGACACCTGTTCGATTTTGTGTCCACCAAAGAGAGCAAACCTGCGTTTGCTGGAGAGAGAGAGAGATAGCAGTAAAGAAAGGGATGAAAAATTAAGCATCCATACATTCTAAATCACTCCGATTCAATCTTGAGCACTGTACAACAAAAAAGCCAATGTGTTTCGTACAAATAAGAACAGATATGAACAGCTGCGTGGGACATTTGTCATGAGGGAGATCGAGGAACTGCCATCTGATTGGGTCTTTGTCTTTTCACTTCCCCAGAAAACATGATCAAATACACGGGCAGTCCAGACAGCCTGCGTTCCCGCACACCCATGATCACACCTGACATGGAAAGCGGCGTTAAGGTGTGGCATCTGGTGAAAAACCATGAGCACGGAGACCAGAAGGAGGGAGACCGTGGAAGCAAGATGGTCTCTGAGATCTACCTAACCAGACTGTTGGCCACCAAGGTAAGCTCTGCTGCCATGTTTGATATTTTAGGCAATAGACATGTGCAGACTGAGTAAAAGTTTGAAGTCATCAACGCATCTGATATTTAAAACTATACACAAGAGGCCAATGTGTCAAATGGTTATATTCATGCTGTTTGCTCCAAACTGCAGTTGGTCTGTTTTCTTCATTAGTTTCACACTGGCTAACTTGATGTCAAAGCGTCAACAAAGCTGGTAAAGGGATGCTTGTTTGGGTTTGAATACAGATTCTTTACCTCTTGAAAAACATTGTGCTTGAAGGCATTAGTAAGTTGAGGAAATGAAATGGTTTTGTTTTATAAGTTGTACATATTAATATTGTACTCTGCATTTATTCCAAATTCCTGCATTTATTACAGTAGACAATGTGAAAAGACTGAGTATTAATATTGTACTCTGTTCAATACTTAGCTTATCCTGTATTGTAACCTCAAATCATACTGTAATGAACACAGATGTGCCATTATTTTTGTAAGTGACTGAAAAGTCTACAAATGGACAATTATCTTTGGTTAAAATTGGATGTGAAGCCCCTATGCATGTTTCCTCGAATGGAAACAAAATTTCTGGGACGAAAATATGCTATTTGCAGAGCTTTAAGTGATTCTGACCAGCAAGAAACATTCCTGGTGTACCCGAGCAGGTGTTTTTTTTTTTTAACAGACACAAGCACAAATGCCCTGGTGATTACCCTACTCGGCTTGCAGACTGTGTGTCATATTTTTAGATGGATTATTTCTGTGAAATAACCAGTTTATCGCAGACACCATCTCTCTTGGTGAAAAATGATTGGTGTGACAGCACTGTAATTGACTGTTTGGCTTTCACCCCTGCAATAAATACCAGTGATCTGCCTGGGGTGTTGACGCTTTCTGCATTCGGTCCATCAGTGTCTCTGAGGACTAGTGAGCTTTACCTTTTTTTTCCGTCTTCCTCCACTATGCATGAGGCTTTATTCATTTAATCTTTCTTCCTCTCTCATTCTGTCTTCTGCAATTTTCCGCTCTCTTTCTGTTTGCAATTACACAAATGTTCTTTCCTTACCTGTCCAGGACGAGATCACTTGAAGTTTAATGCTTCTCTGACTGCCAGCCTGTGTCTGATAGCGTGCTTTTAAGTGCGCTGTAATGACCAGGTACATTTCAAACGCCCGCAAATAGCCACTTTGGTTTCTGGGCGACTAATGATGATGTTAGTCGTCACACAAGATGACACCTGTCAGAACCTTCGCAGTCATCCCTGTCGCCAACCTCCTGCAGCTGTCGCTGCGTTGATACAGGGTGCGGGTGAGAAATATGTATTTTCATCTTCATAGGGAAAAGATAAGCTGTCAGGGATCTGGGACGCAGTAGAATTATTGTTGTGATTGTCAGCTAACTGGATTTTTTTCTTCTTCCTTGCCGTCTCTTGCCATCTGCTCAAACGGAAATAGGATTTTGTGTGCTGTGCCTTGTGCACACCTCATCCGGATACGAAGCCGGTGCTGACTGCAAGATACGAGCGCTGCGTTTTGATACTCTCTCCTCTCTCTCTCTCTCTCGCTTCCATGTATCCTATCAATTCTTTCATTACAAGTGGATTAGATTCTGTCGTCTTCTCTCCTTCTTAGACTCATCGCCATTAAATCAAATTAGGGTCAATGGTGCGGGTTGGACGTTAATCCATCCGCACAAAGAAGCTTAGGCAGAATCCCTTCCTTTGCGTGATATTAAAGGTAACTTCAAAGTAACACTTTTACTATCAAAGAGCTTCTCGATTCAGGAACGCTGCTTTCATTGGTTGGATTACTGACAGGTGGCCCACCAATGTATTCATAAACAGACAAATACAGCTCATGTGATGTGTGTTCAGGTTAATTAATCAAAGCACAGGACTAAGAGGAAGGGGCAGGATAGATGAAAGTTAACCCTCTACTCTTTGTGGTTTCTCAGGGCACTCTACAAAAGTTTGTGGATGACCTGTTCGAGACCATTTTCAGCACAGCACACAGAGGAAGTGCTCTTCCTCTCGCTATCAAGTACATGTTTGACTTCCTGGATGAGCAGGCCGACAAGCACAACATTCATGACCCGCACGTCAGACACACATGGAAGAGCAACTGGTAAGATGCCTCAAATATTCATAATCATTACTGTATTCTTGTTCATATCAAGTTTATTCATTCAAGTTTATTTATATGGCACATTTTATGCACAATAGTAATCCAAATGGCTTTAAATAAACACAAATACAAGAAATATAAAATACAAAATATAAATATAAAATAAAAAGTATAAGAAATAAAAACAACAAATAATACAATGATAAAATGTGTTTAAAAACAGGTTTTAAAAGAATTAAAAGAAAAGAAAGACACAAATAGCATGATCTGTTGGATGTGCACAGTGCTTATTCAGCTAAACTAGTGTTTTCAGTCTTGATTTGAATGTGCCTGCGTTTGGAGCACATCTGATCATTTCTGCAATTTCTAGAAGCAGAGACTGTGATAATACTGCCACTGATGTATCTCTTACTATGGATGTCACCATGGCAATGACTATGGAAGAAATTAATGACGCTAGTTTCCAAATTAATTTCACCCAACCAATTTAGAGGCATGTCTCCGTGGTGGAAGGGGGTTGTGAGGGTTAAGTAAACAACTAGCACATCTAGTGAGAAAGGAAGAGGGTATGAGATGAGGGGTTGAGGGGATGAGGAGGGGGGGGGGGGATGTGGGTGCTTGGCATTACATTTAATGAGTAGTAATCTATCATTAGCCTCTGCCAGCGTCCCATCACGCACCACCCCAAAAGGGCTGTGGGGGATAAAGTGATGATATTGATGTGAGGGCACGGCAGGGAGGCAGTGGGTACAGTCCCCTATTTACTCTGTTTTATAGACCTAATTTCCCCCCATCTCCCCCAGCATGTTTCAGGGCCATTTGAGAGCGTTAAGTGTTTTTGGAGAGCACAGAGGGTCACTCTTGCATTACACATTAATGGAATCGTTCTCACAAAGAGCGGAACGTTAAATGGCGATTTATCATCTCACACTCATTGCGGGGCATTACAGCCCCATGCCACCGCGGTGTCTGTGATATTTTTTAATGTACGTGAGAGGGTCTTCTACAGGACTAATGCACTGCTAGCCTGCTTTTTGCTGACAACTAAAGCCTCAGACAAAGAATGAAATGGCTCCATTTTCAGATATTGGTGCACAAAACAACAGGCTCAGCTTTATCTGTGTGGCTAGATGTGCTGCTGCCACCACACAGGCCGTTAATTGGACCAGTGCCGTGGGTGGGGCATCTTTGCTGTCTGTAGAGGATTTTAGCACTCTAAAGCTAAATGGTTTTGGCTGAGAAAGCACAGGCATAATCACTATTTTGTTTACAGCCTGTTAATATTTGCTCATCAATTCTCTTTACCAGTTCTAACTGTCCTTAATGGGAAAGTGAAATAATTTGTGCAGTGTGCACTGAGGGGTTTCTCGTTTTTTCATTGATTTTGCAAATGCAAGTTTTTCCAGACAGTTCAGATGGCAAGTTAATTTGTCCCTGCCTCTTCTTTATCCTTATTCTTTATTTGATTGTGTCTTAAGCGAGCTCTACTTTTATATTTATCACAAAAATAAAATCTAGACCACCCAAATAAAGTAATTGATCACAAAAGCTAATCACCTGCAGCACTGTTAACCGAGCAAATTTGAACCTTTTTAAACAGCAGAATAGGCCCATTGGATAAGCAATGTTTACAGTGGATGCAGTATTGGAGTATTGAATCCCCTGGACATATGAATTAGCTTTTATCAAACTCTAAAGAATCAATTCAGACAAATCAAAACGTAAATGATGGATTCCCCCGTTTTGTTAAAAATCTCTTCTTCAAATGCATCCAAGGATGCCTTAATCAGATCTTTAACCAGAGCCAGGCAGAGATGGATTGCTGATAGACAAGGCTCTTGTGAATCATCCATCATGCCATTGTCTATCTTGTGACTGGGCGAGCACTGGGCGGTACAGCTTGCCAATCAGAATAAAAGCAGTCGATGCAGGGATACAGATAATCAAAACAGTTTGTTTGGCTTGGGTAATTTAACTCTCTTAATTGAGCTACTTGAAATGCAGATGACTAGAATTAATGCTATCGCTTTAGTACTGAAGGGGGGTTCACACACACAAGGACTCACAATGACAGAATACCGGGTGACATTTTCTACCATGAAATACAAATGTATGCATAGTTCAACTCTGCAGACGCTCACTGATTCTTAGCAACTACCAATGAGTACTGTTCTATACTGCAGTCAACCAGGAATGTAGAAAACTAAAGTACAGTGATTTGGTTACCTCCAGCTGTCAGTGTGAACACACTATTGCTTACTTTAGACTCACTCTTAAGCCGTGTTAATGGCTATTGTCAAGAACAGATGTGCAGAAGTACATAGTTTTTAATGTGTAATTCACATTTACGGAAACTGCATAATCTGTAATTTAGTGTGAGGGTAAAGATTTCCCAATGCAGATTTAAGTAGTGGGTTCAACTTGGACGTTGTGGTACACTTTCAAAAGTGTATATATTTTACACTGCAGAGGTGTATATATTTAACACTTTTGAAAGTGTAACCTGGACACTTGGCTGGTGGGACTCATATAGACACCAGAAAAGTGTTAAATTCAACACCTGTGGTGTAAAATGTACACTGGCAAATTTGCTGTGATGGTTTCAAGTTCACAAGTCAGCAAATACTGTCAATTTGAATACAATTATATCAGTGATTTTACTGAACACAGGAATGTCATCTCTCAAATCTGAACAATTAACACAGACGAGGAGTATAGAAAGGCAACAGCAGAAATGCACACTGTTAAACATCACAATATAACCCACATCAGTGTTAAAAACAGTAAATGTACACTTGGATTTTAACACTATAACACTGCAGGGGGCTTACACCAAATATTCAACACCTCAAAATGTACTGTGTAGATGTGCTGCTTGGCTTGAAAGTGAAAGCTGTACTTGAAATATTTCTGTATTATGGACAACTTCCAATTCTTGATTTAATGACTCCACATTTATAATCCTGTAGAAACCTCTTAAAATAACTAGTCAGACGTAGAGAAATATGGGATACGCTGGGCATTGTTTTACATCGATTAGCACATTGCTGGACATAAAACTCAAAATCATTCTACACATCACAATACTTTCTACCTTTAGACAAAAAAACAGGCAGAAGAAACCCAAAAGACTCGCAGAAGAATGTAAGGCTTTTCCCAGAGAGAGCTCCACTGAGCCGAGTGCTATATTTAGCTGGGATCTAGTCCATCCAGACATCATTCCCATCGCCTGATCCACTCACTCGCTCTGCTGAGAGCTCTCTCTAAAGTATGGTGCTTTAGACACGTTCTGCTTTTTGTTCTGTACAGAGAATACAATCTTCTCAGAGGCCAGCTGTGGCAGGTTTACGAGGGTGTCGACTGGTTGTTAAAGCATTGATATCCTTTCGATAGAGCGCAGATAATCCCAGTTGATTCTCTCTGATTAATTTGGGAGTAATAATACGTGGTTTGCTCCCCAAATCCTCTTTGGTGCAGTTGTTATTGTTAAATGAATTCAGGGGGCAATAGAGAGGGGGCCGCTATGGAAAAGCTTTTGTTGACTGTTTTCTTTCTCTCTTTCCCTTTGATGTGAAACTCTGCGTCCATTTCACTGCAGTGTCCTTTCTTATTCCCTCGTCTCTTCTCCTCAGTTTTGTTATCTAAGACAAAACCAAAGCTGTCTCGAAAATTAATGAGAACTCTGCAGTCTCAGACAAACGCATAAAGTCTCAGACCAAACACCATCTGTGACCCTAGAGATGCGCGCACGCACACACACACACACCGGGGCCTCGGCTAAGTTGATTTCACTTTGGTACAAATGGGCCAGGGTATAAAGTAGCCTTGTATACATTTATTGTTTTAGACAGGTGCACGATTGCAGGGAGGAACGCAGATAGAAAGAGACTAATATGAGATGTATCAGTAAAATACCCTTGAGTATGCCACAAATATTTTTGCTAGCATTGCAAACTAGAAAAACGAACTGTGCACATCTAAATTAAACTGATATAATTCATTAATATCGATCAATATACATTTAAGATTAAAAAAAGCAGCTTGGGTTTAAAAAACACAACATCCTATTTTGCAATTCCATTTTTTATGCATTTAAAAAAAACCTATTCTCTGATTTCCACAGTCTACCTCTACGATTCTGGGTGAACGTTATCAAGAACCCACAGTTTGTGTTTGACATCCATAAGAGCAGCATCACGGACGCCTGTCTGTCTGTGGTGGCACAGACCTTCATGGATTCATGCTCGACGTCAGAGCACCGTCTGGGCAAAGACTCCCCCTCTAACAAGCTGCTGTACGCCAAGGACATTCCCAGCTACAAAAGCTGGGTGGAGAGGTGAGCAAGAACATGTCTATGTTTCAGATTTACTTATCTCTACAAAGTGATTGAACAGTCAAACCCTTGTCAAACGTGTCAATCACAATATCTGAAAGACCATCACAGCTTGACAAACCCAAAGGAGCAGACTTTCGGTGGTTTGCTTGGTTTTCTTTTAAAAGTTTTAGATGCTGTAAAATGCCTTGATATGATAGGTTCAATTGTTCTTTGACCCGTTTAGGTATGGGGCTTAGGTAAATGCAAAAGTTCTCCAGGAATACAGTAGTTCTACAGGTTCATTTCCAACCCTGAGAATTAACCCTTATTTGCAATAGTTGTGTTTATTAATGAGCTCTGCACTAATGCTCCTGCAGCTCATGTCATTTGTGAATTTGTGAATGTTTTTAATTAGAGATGAAAAGATACAAGATGCAAAGATGTTTACATGGGTAACAGTGTGAATAAAAGCAAAGAGTTTTATTCTGTCCTGCAGGTATTGTGTGAGTGTGTGTAGCTGCTGGTAATCAGACTGAAGTGTGTAGTAGAGCTCCAGGATGATGAATTGCAGCTCTATTGTAGTTCACTTGATCTTCTGGGTCTACCCATAACTGCACCAGAGCAATTAGTCAATGTTTGGTGAGAGAGGCAAACTTTTCTGCTTTTCCCACAATCCTCTGGGTCAGAGGCTCTACGTTTAACAATGCCAAGGAAGGAGAATCTTGGGTAAATAGAGCTGCAGAGTGCCATCGTCCTACATGCAATGACTGTAAAAGAGCTTTATATGATTCCATTGTTTTCTAAAGACAACAGCTCTTTTCACAAAGCAAGTGCATTGCGCAGCGTTGGTCTACCACCACCCTTTAGTAAACAGAGCTGATAAAACGCAACAGTGCCGTCTGTCTTGGCTAACACACACTGGCTCTCAGTCTCTGACGAACGTCTTTATTTGCCGTGAGATATTAGCATCTACTGGAAAAGATGGGTAGCTGGCAGATGAGCTTGATAGGGAAAATGATAAGACTGTAATCATGCTGCCAGCTCTTATTAACCACAAAACAGCTGAGATGGGGGAAAAGCTCATTTTCATGCATTAGCTAATGTGTTACATATCTTTAAGGACTGAGATCATGCTAAAATGTGCCTACTGAGGTGAAAAAGGCCTCCTTTAATTAAAGGTGCTGACATCTATGTGTTTAAAACAGGTAATCTACTTTCTCAGCCATACATTCTATGTTATGAGTTACAGCTCTCACACTGCTCACTAATTGGTTGTATTTCTGTAATATCCCGCAAAGTGACAGATCTGTGATAATCGTTGTTGTTTTCACATGATTTGGAATGAGTTATAGATTAGAGGCGGCTTGACATTAACGTTTTTAATCACCGTGCACTATGGATAGTAGTTTTCCACCATTACTGGCCACATACCATTCTCACTAGCCACACTTTTGTTGTTGGGAAAATTTAAATTAGGTAATTTTAGCATGCCAAAGTCAAATTCATTCATATAAAATTTTTATATGTGTGAATTTGACTTTGGCATGCTAAAATTGTTATGTCCACATGCCTCCTCGTTCATTTCACTTTTTGTGTGTTGTGTATGACCTTGCTCAATGAGCTTGAGTTGTGGTTTCATAGTGTCACATTGCAATTTGTTTTTATGACTTTTCAGGGCTCAACACTAATGATTTAGCAAATCTTTCTCTGCCCACGCCAATCTAATTATTTCTTGGCCACAATTTTTTAATAATGTGTCAAAACAAACAAAATATAGCTGTGTACATACACTTTTTATTCAACAAAATGTTCTTGTAAAAAAACAATTCAAGTGTCTAAAACTATGCACAGACGTCTGTCCAGACTAAAGGTGAAAAACAATCAGGTGAAATTAAAGGATGATCATGCCAATGGTCAAGTCCATTGATAATATGTTTAAAGAACAGTTAAAGCGAAAGTGACAATCGCTACTGTTATAAAAAGACTTATTTTTTTAAATATTGAATATTGAAAGCAGAAGTGGGTGCTCGAGCATCGCTTTTTGGCCGGTCTTATATTTTAAAGAGAACCGGTCGCACCAGGTGAGGATAGCCTGTGTCTCGCAGCACGTGATCATCCTCTCATTCCCTACTCACCTGCTTTCTTTTGCTTGCGTAAACACTTATTTTTGTCAGTCATTGTGCTTCTTGATTCTAAGATCACATTCGCAAGCATATTGACGAACTGTCATAAAAATAAAATTCTATTCTTTGCTGACAAGCCAGCACTGGCCCAATCAGACCACTGACATTCCTGTATACCGTCTCAAGCCTCTCACGTAGGCCCCGTTTTTTTTGTTTTGCTTTTTTTTTTAACTAAGATTTTTAAAATTATTTTCAACCAGCCTAATCGGCTAGTGGGAGTGGCTGTCTAATCTGCCACAGCTGAAATCTACCCGCATTTGACGGGTGTTAATGTCAAGCCCTCATTAGAGATGTGTACAATGCTGAGACATACACATATTCGAGACTGCAGGGCTCATAAACAGGGCCAGGCAAAAATTACCCAACAAAAAAGACAGCAAGAAAAAGATTGAGTCAAGGACAGGTGGTGAAGTGCTGCCTTTGATCCTTTTATGCCTTTATAAATGCAGGGGTTGACCTGTTTTGTGGAAAGAGATAAATGAGGAAGGGGTGCTGAATTCGGAGTCCTGGCTATCATACCCATAGGAACATTTGTGCTGTTTCCTTGAAATGGGAAACTTGCAAATATCAGAATTTTGTAAAATTCTTTAACGGTCATCCCTTAATTCTACTCCATTGCTAAAATTGACAGCACCTTTAGGCAAAAAACAGTCGATAGTTAGTTAGTAGTGTGAATTGGTCACCAAAATGTAACATATAAATATGTTAATTTCAGTCTCAAATAGTTGTTAATTATAATCTGTGTTAAATGAATTAAATTTGAAATGCCATTTCCACATCATTATTATAAAGTCATGGTCATTCATTGGTCAGGCACAGTAGCAAATCCCTATTTAGACATTTGCAATACATTCACGATAAAAGGGAATAACCAGCATGGACTCGTTCTGGCTGACGAACAGCTGACATTTAAACATGATATTAATTAGTGCCAGGCGAGCTGCCAGTCATTAGCCTTGGGAAGCTGCGGATACCAAGAGGGAAGCTAAAATAAAA
Organism: Danio albolineatus; assembly: GCA_903798035.1. Taxonomy (NCBI): domain Eukaryota; kingdom Metazoa; phylum Chordata; class Actinopteri; order Cypriniformes; family Danionidae; genus Danio; species Danio albolineatus. Next base: position 591,411 of record CAIGQQ010002477.1, read on the forward strand.
TGTGTGAACTCATCTTTGGATTCTGTCTGTCACTAGAGAATATACTCCTTTAGGAAGGGCATACCTAGGAATATTAACCTCTCTCTATCTCTCTCATTCAACATCATGCCACACTCCTCCACTGATGCCCCATGGTGCATTGCAGCACGTACCTGCCAGTCAATGCTGCTCACGGGAGCCTGAAACAGACATGCTCACCACCAGTTAGGTGGTGAATGTGTTGAGTCCAGGAGTTGGCATGGTGCAGGAATTAAAAATGTAAATGACCTGCCTTAATTAAAGAGTCGACAGAGCCTCTGCAGCTGCAGGTGACAGTGACTGATTGCTTTTCCTCCACCAACACTCTTTCACTCACTCTCATGCACCAGCTACCCAAACCCAACAGATCATGTTGCTCCGTTCCAAAACCTACTGAGCTGCCTACAGAGACAGCGTTTTAAGGCATTGTGAGTGCTTCCCAGGCACGAAGGCTGTTTTAAAACATAGGCATTTTAATTACAGCATACTGTCTCATAAGATACCTCATAGCATCACATTTATCCTATATGGAGTTCAGTGAAAAAAATCCAAGGTGGTGAATGCAGCAACAGATATAGGTATTATAATTAACATATTTTGTTTAAAACTAAGATAAGAATTTGCGTGCAGTGTGTTTTTTAGTCTTATTTGAACATCACATTATTACCTTAACAGGCTAACATCAAAGTCAATTGCAAGACGCAAACATATTAAGGCCAAGTATAGTGCTCAAAACCCTGAATGAGGCTCTATTATGTTTGGAATAGAGTCTATGTAGGCAGCAGTTCTGTAACTGTTTGCGTAGGCTTATACGTGCGTGCCGTTTGTTTGTATTTAGTGTTAGCATATGTGTGGAGCAGATATACTAAATGCTCCAGCATCCTATAGATTCTGCTGATCTCTGGAAAAATTTCAAGGACAGCGGCTCATTAAGACTCAGTCACTCACTGATGTAAGCCGCAGCTGTACTGCCACAGAAAGTAAATGCCGAACCGAGGGGGGACAGCTCTCGGTCAGAGGCAGAAATGACCATGAAGCATTATTCTACATTATATTATAAATAGATTCCATGATGAAACCCTGTCACCGCTAGTTCTTGCTTTAAGTATCTTTAAATAATTGGTTCTATTTATCTAATTCTGTGTTTTTTTTTAACAGATACTACTCCGACATTAATAAGATGCCTGCCATCAGTGACCAGGATATGAATGCATATCTGGCAGAGCAGTCCCGCATGCACATGAATGAGTTCAACACCATGAGCTCCCTCAGCGAGATCTACTCTTATGTTGGCAAATATACAGAAGAGGTATTGAGAACATTTTCTAACACAATATATTAGCATCATCATCTGATGTAATTATTGATAAAATACCAAAGAAACGTGAGAATGAAAGGAATATGAGCTCGTTTGAAGGCATGTGTAACTGATGTGTCATCTCCCTTTGGCAGATTGTTTCTGCACTAGAGCAGGATGATGGTGCCAGGAAACAGAGACTGGCCTATAAGCTGGAGCAGGTGGTCGCCTTCATGAGCCTGGAGAGCTGAGGACCACATTTCCCAGAGTGCACTGGGAGATCCATCAGAAACCAAGCCGTGCCTGAATGAAGACCTGTCCATCTATCTCATCTCTTCTGTTTGCAATCTTCCCACAAAAAAAGTGTTTGCATCTTATTAGTTCTGCTTCCTAGAAGAGTAGAGATGGGAACTGGATGGTGGGTGGAGGAGCCAAGGACTACATTACCCATGATGCAGTAGAGTGGGTGGCCATCCAGCTCTGCTGTGTAGAGAAGGGGTGGCTGCCTATGAGTTCCACTTCACTGCATCCTCCATCCTTCTCCCTGACTGGAAAAGAAAAAAAAAACATTTCTGTTGCCTTCAAAGTTTAGCTGATAAGCAGAAACCACAATGTTTGGTGTCAATTTGTTCTGACTTTTATGACTAGGGTAGTGTGCGACACTAATATAGAGTCCAGTTCATTGTAGTACCTTTATTAAACACTGAAACGCAAGATGAAAAAATGGTACGGCATGCATCTGAAGAATGCAAACCATTTGGGCCATTTCAAAAGACACAAACACACTGAGGATGCTGGATTTACGGGACATGCAAGATCATATAAAGCTTTGATAAGAGAATCAAGCCTGGAGGTCCAAACTGCTTAATAATAACTTACTTCGAAGACAGTAAGGTGTATTTAAAACCTTTGGGGCACAGCAGGACACAAGTTAGTGCTTCGAAACTCTTGTCTCTTCCAGGACCTTACTAGAAAGTGAAACTGAAAGACAAGACCTTTCATCTTGTGGTATACCCACATCTTCACCACTTCAACCCCAGCCTTCATTTTGGCATCTATCCGGCTTGTGCACATCTGAATTTATCCTCTCTTATCTATATGAGTGGAGGAAAGCCAAGGTTCAATCCCCTTAGAAGCAAGCACACATACACACACCTCTGCCAGAGAGCGACACCTTCTCTCTGTACTTCAGCGAGGTTCCCGGGACCTACGCTGTGCTGCAAGAGGACTAAGAAATCTTTACAAAAAAAAGCACACATTCAATAGGTGTCTCACTTCACACATCCTGTAGGGGGACTTTAATCGCAAAATATTCTACTCAGAATTAGTTGTTAATGGGGGGAAATGGTGCATATTGAAAGTGCACAAATGCAGCCTGCACTGTTGACTGCCACAGGGTCCCACCCTTAACGAACACTCTGGAAGCCTCTAGAAAAACCCACATGTGGACAAAGTTGGTCAGCGGAAAACCAAAGGAGCCCAATTTAAAAAGAGCAAAGTGAATAAATTACCCCTGAGAAGTAAACACAAGGCAATGGTTGTTTTATGACCTGTAGTATAAAGCCAATGCTTTATCTGCAGCCCCCTTTTTGTTTCTGTCCATTATGCTCTGCACTGTACAGAGCCTGTACTTACCCTTGCGTGTCCAAGTTTGGTTATTGCACAACTGGGAGGGCAGAAAGAAATCCCGATCTGAAGCTTAAGGGCTTGCTGTAGTTTAAACGTGCCGGCGGCCTTGAGAGATGACTCCTACCTGGGCTTAGTGACTCTAAAAGAAAACAGACAGACAGATGAGGATGTGAAAAGTATTGGATGTAACTTTGACAAAGGGAAAGAGACAATTTAGCTGCCCACGTTTCTTCTGTCCTCTGACCCCTTCTTTCCCCTTGACAGCGTACCCTATGTGGTGATGTTAATGTGTGGAGAATCAGCCCAGGTCCACCTTGGGTGCTTTATTGGCTTTTTCAGCGCATGTATTTCAATTTAAACTTAAAAAAAAAGAAAAAAGGAAAACAGAAAAAAATAAGCCTTGCAATTGATGATGTGGATGTGTTCTTTTCTTTCTTTTGCTTGGAAGAACGAGATGGTAAAAGTGGCTGTCATCTTCAAAAATGCAACCTCTGTTAAGGTGGAACCTTTATCCTGCCCTTTCATTCAACTGCCATGACCATGTTTTGTGAATGTGTTAGATGCTGATAAGATTAAGGTGAAACCTTAAGCAGATATAATATATACCCTTGCATGCTGACCTATTGGATGATATGAAATGAACTGCCTTGCTATCAATTTATCTAATACTACTAGTAATTTCTAAACTGAACCAAACTCTTGTTAGACATTCATCAGACTCCTTTGCTCTTCCTGTCAGGTGGATAGTCTTTCTCAAAAGATGTCCGCCACAGAGTTTTCATTCACCGAATACATTTATGCTGAACAAATGTGACGCAACATTACATGCCAACCCAAACCTAACATGCTATTTGGTGATCTTCACAACATTTGATTTGTTGGGCTTCTTTAATGTGCAGCTATAAAGACTTGATTCCCTGTTTGTTTTTATTTTGTAGCTTTCTATATATTATATTGCTGTTTTTTCTATACGTTTTGATAAAAAAAAAAAAAAAAACGTTTTTCAGAATTCCATTTGCATTCCACAAGTTTATTGTTTCATGTTGTTTGGGAAATTGTCTTTGTATGTGTGATAGCTTTGGGTTCCCTTTTGATATTTTTCAGCATAGCTTAGTAACAGGATTGTGTTGAGGTATTTCAGGGTTTCAGGTACAAAGCTGCCCCCAACTAATGAGATAAATATAAAATAAATAGAATAATAGAATAGACTTCATCAGAGGTCTTGAATGAGCTGCTTACAATTAAATTTGAAAAGCTGATATGTTCCTGGATTCCCTCGTGGCTCTGATTCTTGTTATGTACCATGTTTCATCTATCATGCTATCTATTTTTTTTGGTTCAAAAGACCTGATAAAGTTTCCACCTTAAACATTTTGTAAGAACTAGCTCAGTGTTACAGCAGGCTTTACAGAGACCTGTTCGAATAGACTTTTTAATATTTCCAGATTTGATGCAAGATGAGTTATCCTGATGGGAGGAGAGAAAGAGAGAGACCAGCGGAAAGGCAAGCTTCTCTAACTTTGTTATAATTAATTGTATACCTGTGTATGTAAATATAATGCATTCCTATTTTGCAGTCAAGAACAAAATACTATTTGTAATATAGAATAAACTTTATTATGAAAAAGACGGAGTCTTTCTTGCT
>CAIGQQ010002477.1:624771-644528 GCA_903798035.1 Danio albolineatus
GGTGTGGAGGAGCCAAGGAGGGTAGGTGGAGGTGTGGAGGAGCCAAGGAAGGTGAGAAGGTGGTGGTCAAGAGAAGGTGGGGAGGAGCCAAGGAAGGTGAATAGGCAGCAGACAAAATAAAGTCGGGAGGGGCCAAGGAGGGTGAGAAGGTGGTGGGGAGGAGTGAGTGAGTGAGAGAGGGTAGGAAGATGACAGCAGGGAGGAGTGAAAGAGGGTGAGAATGTGGAGCCAAGAAAAGGAGGTGGGGAGGGTGAGAAGATGGTGGGGAGGAGCCAAGCTGGTGGGGAGGAGCCAAGGAGCGTGAGAAGGTGGTGGTCAAGAAAAGGTGGGGAGGAGGTAAGGCAGTGGGGAGGAGCCAAGGAGGATGAGAAGGTGGTGGGGAGGGTGGTCAAGAAAAGGTGGAGAGGAGCAAGGCGGTGGGGAGAAGCCAAGGAGGGTGAGAAAGTGGTGGTCAAGAAGCGGTAGGGAGAAGCCAAGGAGGGTGAGAAGGTAGTGGTCAAGAAAAGGTGGGGAGGAGCTAAGGCGGTGGGGAGGAGCCAAGGTGGTGGTCAAGAAAAGGTGGGGAGGAGCCAAGAAGGGTGAGAAGGTGGTGGTCAAGAAAAGGTGGGAAGGAGGTGAGAAGGTGGTGGTCAAGAAAAGGTAGGGAGGAGTTAAGGCGGTGGGGAGGAGCCAAGGAAGGTGAGAAGGTGGTGGTCAAGAAAAGGTGGGGAGGAGGAGCCAAGGAGGGTGAGAAGGTGGTGGTCAAGAAAAGGTGGGGAGGAGGAGCCAAGGAGGGTGAGAAGGTGGTGGTCAAGAAAAGGTGGGGAGGAGCTAAGGCGGTGGGGAGGAGTCAAGGAGGGTTAGAAGGCGGTGGGGAGGAGCCAAGGAGAGTGAAAAGGTGGTTGGTAGGGAAAAAAAAGAATACTAAAACTTACATTTTATCAAAGTAGTTAATAAGCAATTGAAGCGAATTTAAACTAAAACCAAAACACCATACTGATTTGAACATACACATACACTGTATCACACATCTAAGCATATCTGCAAATGTGTGAAAATGCTATAAACACCATGCTTTTTGTCCCTACCAAAGGCACAAAATGGGAAAGCTAGCACTTCCAGTTGCAGTTTGAGTGAAAAGCCTGACGATAACATGAAAACATCAGCTCAGTCTAGCCTTGTTGCACAACAGGATGCTGCAGTCTCAGAAAACACAGGTGTTATCTCAAGGCAGAAAACCTCAGGCAGTCTGACATGTATTCTTATCAGATTTCCCACAATCTTTTGGGCACATGAAGGAATGTCAGGAGACAGAAGGGGATGGAGGGTTCCAAACGCCTGAGGAAGTAAGATAATTGTGTATTAAACTTAACATCCACTGTAGCAGCCAACAAGCTGAATCAAAATACGGACCAATTTAATGTGGGGTTAAAACATGCACGCTGACTTAAAGAAAACTCTGGTCTTTAATGAGGAAAGAATAGGATCTATATATATGTATATACAGTATATCTCCAATGAGCCATTGTGCTGTTTTGCAGCATGTTGTGAATGGGTTTCAATAAGCACCATATGTTATATGATTTTTAGAAGAACGGTAAATTGTTTAGAAGTTAGGACTCTATGGGCTCTATTTTAACGAGCTAGGCGCAAAGTCTAGAATGCAAGGTGCAAAAGCATTAAGGGCGTGCCCGAATCCACTTTTGCTATTTTAAGGATGGATAAACAGTGTTGTGCTTATTCTCTTAATGCGTGGGTGTGAAAATTAACAGGACAATTAAAGAGCCCCTACTATACATTAAAAAGGGTCTTTATCAACAGGCTGATTTGCATGCAAGGTCAAAAAAACCACATTCATCGTCTTATAATATGCATTTATTTTTACCTCATTATCCCAGCGACTCCCATATGAATCGTTCAGCGATTCATTTGAACCCAAACTACTCCTTAGCGCGATGCTAAACAGTGGTGATTGGACCGATGAGTCGATGACCCAGTCTGTTGCGATTGGTAGACAGCACGAGAGAATGCCCATCACGGCATAGTGAATGCGTGAGCATACCTGCCAACACTCCCGTTTTTCCCGTGAGTAGCCTGTATTTCAGACCCATTTAACGGCACCCTGCCGATTTGTTATTTCTCCCCGGTCCTCAGCATTTTGGTACGGTCTGTGAAACCCCCGGGTTGCCAACATTGGTATAGGATCCGATAGCAGCGCCCAAAACACGCTTCACAGTAGTTAGTAACATCACCCGGTTCTCAATAGTGTTATTCAGACATCTCACCCCCAAACTCAACCTCCCCGATCTCCCAGCATATTACTCTATTCTTAACCATAAGTAAAAACAGTGACACACATTCAGTATTAATCCACACATTGGCAAAAGCTGAACCATTATGAAACATGACCGCCACGCCTGTGTAGGAACAGCCCATGTTGGCCGTAGCAACGACAAACAGCAGAGGAACACAAGCTAACAAACGCATCTTAATCCGTAAACAAAGTGACATGCGTCGCATTTTCAAAACACAATTAAATTCATAATTTGCAAGCTAGAGAAAATAATGAGGCAACAGTTTTAATCGCACTTACATTGTAATGGAGGAATAAGAAGGGGTTGGATAGAGGCAGGCTAGATTCACGGTGGCAGGTCAGATCGGCCGTCAGGCCACCGGGAAATGTCCCGGTGCTCCCCATGGCCAGTCCGCCCCTGCATACATCAATAGTCTTTTCTGATCCTTCCTTTAACAAACGGCCGACGAATCCCGTTTGAAATATGAGTCGACTCTTTTATAGATGAATCAACAATTTTAAACACTGTAGACTTTTAGATTTAAGCCTCAACTGGATATTTCACTTCACTTAGAGCTGTGTTACACACTGCATAGAAGTTCATTTTCAAAAATCCATAATAGGGGCTCTTTAAGGTTGCGTTAGTCTGAAAATAGCAACACGTCGGGGCAAACACGTCTGGCGTCTTATTGCGCCGAGTGATAGGGCCTTTTGTGTGAAAGATCAACCCACTGTCTTGTGAGCCTGTGCAGATTTCTAATGTACTGTAGACAGGATTCATTGATCTCTGTTTTATATGGGTAAAAAAACAATTGTAGGATTTGGATAATTACCATGATTCTGTTTGGAAACAATAGTGGGATTTGAACTAAAAGACCTACAGCCACATTTACTTTACATGGTTCAAGTGACCTACGTTTACTACCTTTGTTTCATCAAAGGTAGTAAACGTAGATACTGTATAAGACTAGGGTCACTTGTAAAATGTAGCTGAAATTGGGCATCAAGACCTTTAAAGTAAATGCAACATCTTTTGTTACAGATAACACTATCAAATTATTTAAGTGTTATATTTTGAATTATAGATTTATATGAATAAAACAGTCTTTCTGTCTATAATACATAGATATACTGTACTATGTACTAGATATGTAATGGTCACTAGAGTGAGTCAAAGCTGTTTCCACAAATTGTTGGAGGTGTCCATCTGTTGCTTGGCGAGTCATAAGTCACAGGCCCAGAGTCAAGTCCCCATATGGTTGTTTCTAGGGGCTTTGAGCAGAAGGTGGGAGGCTGAAATGTCTGTGCAACCCGAGACTTTGGACCAGACAGGCGACGGTCAGCTCTCAGATTACAGACTGTGACCTCTGGGTGGTTGACAGCTGACTTTGAGATGAAAAAGGTCATTGCCGATGTGAAATAGAACCAGATCTACTGTACTAAACGCATAAAACTTGTAAAGATGATACGATTTCAGTGGTTTAAACTCCCATAACCCTGACGTTTGTAACATTTACATTCCCTAATGCACAGAAATCAAGCGTGAATTAACTATTATGTGCTCTTCATTAAATAGCTGTCTGTATTTTTCTTTCAGCGAAGATCAGCGTGTTTATTCGACATGTTCCAATTTGGCAAAAATCCATTCCACTGTTTTGCTTTCGAAAAACGAGAGCGGGACTCAAAAACCCTGAATGCTAAAGTGTTCTTCAGAGCACCTGCACGCTCGAATGGGCTTCAGATGGCAATTAGGAAATGGCCTGTGAAATGACTTGATAACAGCAGACTCCAGAGATGGTGGAGTCCAATTCGTTTAAAGCCGAGTATTTGTGGTCGCTGGGGCTTGGGGGCAGAGGCTTGCTGATAGTACATTTAAATTATGTCTTGACCACAGCAGCCTGAAGTCAACCTTGAAAAACATCATTCAGCTGATGCAAAGTGAGAGAAACTCAAAAAGCCCTCTAATAATACAGCAGCTTCTGAGTGAGCACAGCATAAACTCTTCCTTCATACCCTGTCATTCACAAATAAATAATCGTCCTCCACTGGAACAAAAAATATATATATATGTATATATAAATCTAGTTGTCAGTATTCATGTGGAGTTTGTTTTGATAAACTGTATTGGTTTCTGCATATATATATGACCAAGCAAAGTGTTGGTTTAGATTTCTGTACTGGATGTCAACAAGTTTACACATTAAAAGTTGTTTGGTCAATAAACAATGGTTTTGAGTTCTGCTTATTCAGATTTTGATTGTTTCTATAAACTTTCTATTAAAGATTTGCTAAAATGTGTAATATTAAATGTATATTTTTAAATAAAAAAATATTTAAAGTTTCTAATATAGATTTAAATATAGTTAAAATGGTAATGTAACAAAATTATTAATATAAAAACCTAATTTAACTAAATTAAATGAGGAATATTGTATTGGCAACTACATGAAATAAGCGGGTATACAATTAAACATTTAAATTAAAATAAAAAAATGTTAAGTGAAATTGTATTAGTTTATTAAATTTAATTAATTACATTTAAATATTTATTTTATTTTTAAATAAAAAATTTATTAAATAAAAACAAACCTAAAATTTGATTTTTATTAATTTTATTATTTTATTAGAGTAAAAGTTCATTCAATTTCATAGTATATAATTGATAATTAAATACAATCAGCTGTTAAAAAAAAAGGTTTCCACGGAATTATTGACCATGTATAATAAATGAGATTAAATGAGAGTCAATAAAAAGATTATTAGCTTATTAATTGTATTAGTTTATTAAAATAAAAGCTAATTTTATTCCATGTTATTTAAATGATACTAAAATGGCACTAAATAAAAACAGTCAATTCTTAACAATAAAAGTATCCACAGAATTATTGACCATATTGATTATTGCTCTATATATTTAAGCTCTGATATTCTATTTTTAAGCACAATCAAATTTCCTTTAACCATTTTTTATTCCAGCTTATGGTTATATTGAACCAAACATTTTAGTTAAACATTACATTACTGGCATGTTCTCTTTTCCAAAAAACTGAAATTAAAATTAGAATATTTTTCGCTGTTGTTAGTTTAATTTTTGAAAAGATAAAAAAGAAGAAATGACGTTTGCCTAATAACTGAAATGCGTTGACGATGATCAACTAAAACGACTTAAACTAAATTGAAATATAAATTCAATCATCAAATTATTAAAACTAAAGCCAAATTATACAATTTAAGCTCATTGAAAAAATATATAAATAATATGTCATTTAACTAATAATAAAACAGTTTTGATTGCTACCTTTGTCTGTGTGCAGAAAATACCAAAAATATGTATACATATACAATCACAGATACAACTTTATTTCTCATAACTGTTACTCATCACTTCCTTCCAATTACAAAAGTATTTCTCACATTGGTCACACTACAATAAGGTTGATTAGTTAATGTTAATTAATGCATTTACTAACATGAACGAACAATGAACGATACATTTACTACAGTATTTGTTCATGTTAGTTAACATTAGATAATGAAAATACAGTTGTTCATTGTTAACTCATGGTACATGCATAACAAGCATGGACTTAGATATGAATAATGCATTAGTAAATGTTCAATTATGATTAATAAATGCTGTATGTTTAAGAGTAAGTGTTGTTCATGATTAGTAAATGCATTAACTAATGAACCTTATTGTAAAGTGTTACCTCACATTTATTTACATTTAACTCAAATTAGGCCAATTTAGTCTTTAATAGAATAATTCATTAAAATTAAAAAGGTCATTTATTCAAACCTGAAATTTTCACAAAGTGCAGATTCACAAACAGACATTTCTTCTTCATCTTAAGTCTTATAAGCACCTTTTTTGTCACAAATTTGCAAGTAAAGTAATTCTGTTGTCATAGAGACAAATATATAAGAAATATTTATAGCTGGTACATTATTTCAATTCAACCCACCACTGACAAATGTCATACAGTGGGAAAAGTAAGTCAGTTCAATCTAATGGGATTGTTTCTCCTTCAACCATCTATGGCACATTGCCAACTGTGAGTGTCAGACTGCACTGAAGACTGCTGATCATAATTTCTGAAATGTTCAGCAAGAGTAAATATAATATATTTTGATAAAACAGCACTACAAAACAAATGGCCAAGCCTCTAGATACTGCATGGCCATGGTTGCAGGATTTCTCCTTTTTGCTATTTTTAAAACTAAATTAAATAATGAAATAAATCTTGTCACAGCATTCATTTTAATTAATGACATCAATTCCACTCAACCAAGAAAGAAAAAATCCATCTCGCATTAAACTCTGATTCTTCCGACAAGCCCTCATCAATGCAAATGGAGATGGCATAATGTGGTATCAAAACAAAGACTGAATGGACATGAAGATAAGCTAATTGGTCTCCTAACAGAGCACATTCTGCGGCCCATTGCATAATTGCATTGCTGTATGACTGAGGCACTTGGAAACGGGAGATATTTACATTCTGACAATTGAGATCAGTGTCGGACCACGCGCTGGTCTAATTAGTGGGGCGGCCAATGACATCACATGCTACTAAACAGATTAACAAGGCAACTGGAGAAGACCACGACTGCTACACGAGAAGACAACGATATCTTTCTTTGCTCTATATTTGTTTTTAGCTCTGATATTCTATCTTTTAGGCACAATCAAGTTTCCTTTCCAGTTTATGGTTATTTTGAACCAATTTTCAGTAAAAAAAAAACATGTTAATGTTTTTCAATGCTGTTTATCCCCATTTATTTTTTCCATAAGCAATGTGAAGCCACCTAAACTGACCACCTATAGAATCACAATATTAAAAATGCTGATCTGAAGCCAAATAAATAAATAAAATTCAAACACACAAGCCTGTACCATTAATTTGCAATTTTTTTTTTTTTTTTTCTATTCTAATTTGTGTTCTAGCCTTCTAACAAACACATTCCTTCCACCCTGCTCTACTTTTGGGTAATATTTTATTTTCCAGACAAATTCTGCTATTGAAGGTAAATGTTTTAAAATACTAGTTGAATTAGTGCAAACAGATAGGTTCAAGAAAAAAAATACATAAATGATTAACAACCTCAAAGAAAATAATTTATCAGTTATTGGTAAAAAAAAAAAAATCAGCTTTCTACTATGCAGAAAACTAAAATACCAACTGTTTGTCTTAAGTCTAGTCTTTGAACAGTCAAAAGACCAGGAATGTGATTGAACTGTGACCATGTTTAGCTTAATATGACACCCAACTATGTTTAATTCACACATAGCATTCCAATAGAAAACAAAAGTGCTCTATTCAAATACAAAATAAATGTGTTCCTGCAGCAGCTAAATTATCTTTGTCAGTTTTAAATAGATCATTATATTATTGTGTGATTCTACATAATTTTCCTTGAAAATCATGCCATTCTGTTGTTCTCCGAGCTCAAACCCCATAGCTAATATTATTTTCCTCCCATCATATTCATTTATTTGCAAGCCGACTCATGGACCACTGAACCTAACATTATCATGAGCACACAAACTCACTGAGATTATAAATTTACAAATGATACAAGGAAAATATACAAGACTGATTTAATCCATTTATGAGTAATTCTTTAATATAATAAGAAAAGTCTGCAGCAAATTTGTAAAGTATTTGGAATCTTTAAACGATACATTTTAAGTCCTAAAATAAATGTATCTTAATATCCATTCTCACGTAATACATAATTTTGCTTTTGAGCCGATAAACCTCATTTTCAACAACAAGAATGGTTTCTTATTCTCATAATTCTCAATTATCTTTTTTTAATGAGTCCTGTGTCTTTGCAGGCCCATTCCAGTCTAATGACCGCTAAAGCATTATCCAGCTAGGTTAATGACCCACAAACCTGCCTCGCTTAAACGATTTGGACCTGAGCTATTGTGCCCTAAACAGCCACAATGAAAAATTGTCCCATATACGCACACTTTCCACATCACACACATACAAAAAGCCCCGCGCACAAGAACATGATCCATAAACTGTATAACCGAAACTGAATTGAATCTCAGAATAGATGGAGGAGGAAAGGGCATTATTGGAGGCATCTATAACATCACAGTTATTGCTTGTTATGAGAATGTCTTTAGTGGGAACAGAAACAATTCTAGAGACACAAAGCTAAATGCTGCTCATAAAATTCCACCAATTTCCTGGCATTTGCGATTTTAATTAAAAGAAAATGTACACATGAGATCCAAAAGCTAACATAGTCTCAGACATTTGGAACCCACGGTATCATTTTTTTTTTCTACAAAGCAATCTTTTTTTGAGATCCTGTATTCGTGTGGGGGGAGATTTTAATATCCTGTTTTATGGAGAATGAATATCTGGCCTTCATCCAAACCGTTTGGTTCATCTTCCAGCTTCACGTCTTAAAACAGCAAAAAAGAAAACACTATCTCACAGTAAAACAAATGTCAGGCGATCAATAAAAGCTTGCATCAAACAACAAACTTGAGGAAAAAAATATGGCCATCACAATAACCATCCAGTTGATAATAAAGAAAGAATGTTACTTTTACACAAAAAAGATTTGACAGGCCGCTTCAGAATGAGGCAGCTTATAGAAGATTGATCCTGATACTTCTATTCCCATCTACTGTGAGATGAATCATAATTGCCTAAAGGCCATAATCATGTGTAGAATCATGGAAAAGGGAAAGATGACAGAGAAGCAGAGGGGGAAAAAAAGATGAGAAAGATGGCGTGACAGAAGAAAAACACTCTCTGTTGATTGAGCATTGATCGCCATAGGAGGCAACCTATTGCTTTTCCATGTTTCCACCCCACATTTCATGCAGCTGACCCAGAGCAGAAAGTGGCATCAGGGCCAATCAGCTCACAGTAATATGACAGTAGCACTAATTATTAATGAAATGGGAGGACAAGAGAGAAGCAAATGGGGAGATATGAAAATTAGTTTTGGGTCAGGATACTAAACTGACAGTGTTGACAGTGTCAGAATTTGCTGATAGTCTTAATGCAAGAGCAACGATCTAGCCGTCAGACAAATACTGTAAATCTCACCATCCTCAATATCACTTTCGTCCACAAGTTCAAGACTATGATTCTGTCCAGACCGATTAGCATCTCTATGAACAGTTCAGTCAATGATGAATAGCAGTTAGTGATGACAAAAATGGAATAAACTTCTATAAACGGACTGCTCTTTCTGAAGACCCAAGAAGGTCTATAATACAGTACAGAATGTGTTTTGATTTGCATTAACATTCCCATTTATCTAAATAGCAGTTGTTTATATTTGGTGCATGTTTGGTCATGATTGCTCACTTCAGCTTCCAAATTTCATTGAGCTGTAAATTATCAAAACTGCCGCAAAAATTAAAAATATAAAATGTTTCTCTCTCTCTCAGCAGCTATTACTCCAGTCTTTAGTATTAGTATTCTATTATTCATATATTGTAGAAAATGTCAATTTTCAGGATTATTTTCAAGATCATTTTTAAGAAATTGCATTTATTTAAATAGTAATAATTTGTTATTATTAAAATAATTTCAATGAGTAATTTATTTGTGTTGAGATCAGTAAAAAGAAGGTGGTTATGCGTGCCAAAATGAGCTAAAAGCTGTTTGATGTTGACTTTAAAGGAATCAGATAACAGCACTGAAGCAAAAGAATCAAAGAGAACATTGTTGTTGGTCTTCTAGATTATTCAACGAGAGAGTCAGACCTATAAAACAACAAGAAGATAAAGTACACTAATTTGGCTAATCAAACCTCCTCTCTGTTGTTTCTGATCTGCTGTTATAGCTTTCATTCCCTTATCAGACCCAATGCAAAAGTGAGTCTGGGTAATTAGCTAGCGCTCTTGAAATCTGATCTGGATGAGGAAGCCCTTGCCAGAACTCATTTACGTTAGCAAGCAGGAAAAAAAAACAACAACAACAGCTACAGTACAGCTGCTGGACTGTTGATGCTTTATCTCCACAAACCTTAGAGAGATTGTGATAAAGCAGGTAGTGATATACTAAGAGTCAGATATAGGGTGAATTCCAAGAGCAGTTGATGCACGACATTACTCTTCCTTGTGCTGCTCTATCAGCATTTTTGGAGGCCATTACTCCTCTCTTAACCTCCAGGCCTTTAATAGGAAACCCCTGTTCCCCAAATAGCTCCTGATAGACAAGCAGTGACACTAGGGGCCGCCACTTAAGGACCTAATGACAGGGCAGATAAGCTGCCACTCTGCGGCCACGGTGCCATTACCTGGCTGGGTGTCTGGATTGATGGAACAAACCTGAAATCTCATACCGAGACGACAGCATGCCTCTCTCTCCCCATTAACGGCTCATTTCCCTTCGGATCCAAATTGAGTTTGGGCGTTTAATATTCAGAGGCTTCGGTACCCTCCGCTTGTTGTTGTCTGACATTATTCATCATTTAAGTGCCGAATATTAGATTGTGTCACTCATCTTCAGTTTATAAGCAGCCGATGAGGGAAAGCGATAAATCTCGGAAGTGCAGACCTCTGGCGATTTATTACAGACAAGAGAAAAGTGAGAGAGGGGAAGAAGTTTGCAATAAACTTCTCTCTGCGTTTAGGTTAATTTTGTTGCAGAAATTTAGCAACCAATAGGACGATAGCGTGAGACAAAACAGAGCAAATAAAAGCAAAATCTAGTTAAAGGACTAAAAAAAGTGTTGCTCAGACATTGCCTCTCCATCAGTCTGCATTATGCCGTTTTTTTTTTCTGGCACTTTCTGTGAAAGGCACTTCTGTCAGACTTGTGCGTGATAAATGGCAGACCTTCTAATTCCCTCAACACAATGTGGAGGTCAAGAATTATCCATGGTGCAGAGAGTAGTAACAGATCTGAAGAGCTTACTATGAGTAAACAAGATAACAGAGGAGTGGTGAAAGTATGAAACTACCTCTTCGGGATGACCTTACTTTAAATCTGTCAGACAGGCTTGCATATTTCAGATAATTAACTGAGCCCAAGTAATGCTTTTTTCATATCATCTTCTGATTGCTTTTTTGCTGATGTCTCACACACTCTATTGCCAGAGGTTTGTCATGATCCCCAATTTAAAAATGATTAGGTGTAGTAAGATTTTCCACTTTAAAGTTCTATAGCAAAATTGATTCGGATTGTTATACTTTATTGTTCTTTAGCTGCAATAAAGGGGTGACACGGTGGCGCATTGGGTAGTGCTGTTGCCTCACAGCAAAAAGGTTGTTGGTTCAAGCCTTGGCTGGGTCAATTGTGGAGTTTGCATGTTCTCTCTGTGTTGGCGTGGGTTTCCTCCAGGTGCTCCGGTTCCCCCACAAGTCCAAAGAGATGCAATATAGCTGAATAGGGTAAGCTAAATTGCCTGTAGTGTATGTGTGTGAATGAGTATGTATGGATGTTTCCCAGAGATGGGTTGCAGCTGGAAGGGCATCTGCTGTGTAAAACATATGCTGGATAAGTTGGCAGTTCACTCCGCTCTGGCGAGCCCAGATTAATAAAGGGGAAAATAAAGAAATGAGCTGCAATAAAGACGAAATGAGATGAAATTAATTTTCCTCAAAACATGTATAATTATTAATGGAAATTACAGAGATCCAATAACTTGTATGTTTCTTTGACAGGTTATAGACTGCTTTTGATATTTTCAAATTAGCTGGATGTTGTCTGAGGGCCAATAAGGCTGTTACTTTAACTCAAGGCTGTTAACACCCACCCACCAACTTACACCAACTCCCTGTGATTACATAAATGAAAAGAAATATGCTGAAAAATTGGCTAGTGGAATGCTGGAATAAAGTGACACTGCCAACGAACTTTTATTGCCACATCCAGCACTACTGACTCTGTACACCCAGCAATAAAGATCAAAGTGAAATTAAATTCAAACAAAATACCAACAGGTGTTAACAATATGCACACGGACAAACCAATTATCATAGAGTAATAGAGAGATTAAATCAAAATTCTCTCCCACTGTCCCCATAACTTCATCTCTCTTTCTCAATTAGGTGAGTTTTAGAGATTCTATTAAAGCGCAGCCATAATAATCAAGAGGAGTGAGAGTGGGAGGGAGCAATATGAGAGAAGCTAATCTGTTTGTGATTAGTGAACTAATTTACAACATCTCAAGCCATCAGTCTCCCAAACGCAGGAAAACAACAGCCGCTGGAACTTATTGGAAGCACCTTCATCTAAAGCACTAACATAGTAATAAATACTAGGAGTCGAACAGGCTCCATTAATTCCAACAACACAAACATTAGCTTAAAAGGTGCAAGCTGTGTCTCAAATGACAGCGTACTATATGATATTCACTAGTCTACAGTCTCGTATGTGAATTATTCAGACAATTTATTAGGTGCACATCGCTAGTACCAGGTTGGACCCTCTTTTGCCTTTAGAACTGTCTAATTCTTTGTGGCATATTGTAGATTCAATAGGATTTTAGAAACATTCTGCAGAGATGTTGGTCTATTTGGACATCATAGCATCATATGGTTGCAGTTGATTTGTTAGCTTCACATCTACTATTTAAATCTACCATTCCACCACTTCCCTAAGGTGCTCGGCTATATTGAGACCTGATGGCTGTGGAGGTAGTTTAGTGAACTCTGTCATGTTCAGGAAGCCAGTGTGAGATGATTTTTGCTTTCTGACATGCATGTTATGTTGCTAGAAATAACCAACACAAGATATGTACACTGTGGTTACTAAAGGATAAACATACTTAATACTCAGGTAGGCTCTGGTGTATAAATGATGCTCAATTGTAACTAAGAAAGTTTACCACCAACAACTTTCTGAACTGCTGATACAAGGCACGATTGACTTATGGTCTCATTTTATCACAAATTATGACTCTAACATTTAAATCTCGCAACAGAAAACTCAAAACCAGGCAA
Organism: Danio albolineatus; assembly: GCA_903798035.1. NCBI lineage: Eukaryota > Metazoa > Chordata > Actinopteri > Cypriniformes > Danionidae > Danio > Danio albolineatus. The sequence continues at coordinate 637,977 of CAIGQQ010002477.1, forward strand.
TCTTTTTCCTGTCTTGTCAAATTTAGCTTGGACCGTGTGTATTGTAGCCTAGATTTTCTGTTTTAACAGTAGTTCACAGAAGTGTCACCGATGTGCTCTTCTGACTCTGTAGCTTATCTATTTCACAGTCTGACATCTATTGTGTTCAGAGATGCTCTTCTGTAGACTTTGGTTTTAAACAATTTGTAATTTAAGTTACTGCTGCCTTTCTATCAACTAACAGGTCATTCTCCTCTGACCTCTAGTGTCAACAAGATATTGTGCTGTGTGAACTTAGAGATGGTTTTGCATGACAATTTTCAAAATTCTCCAATATTCTGTCCAGTTAAAACTCACTGAAATCACCTTTTCATCCCCATTCTGATGCTCAGTTTCAACTTCATAGATCTTTACCTTAATGTTTTTTTCTGCCATGATTGACCAGTTGCATATCAGCAATAATACACATTTGAGAAGGTATACCTAATAAAGTAGCTGTTGAGTGTATATCAATAGCCATGGCATATTCAGTTTCGGTTAAGCTTGAGTTTTCACTGAAACTAAGAATATTTAAAACCTTACCGTCCTGTCACCAATGATTATGTCAAGGATAATACATAATGTAACAAACTTCAAAAATTTGAATCTTTCCTTCCTAGGGATTTAGAGTATAAATGACCTCAAATATCTTACTACGCTTGCTGTTTTAACAAGTATGAAGAGAGATCACATAAATGCACAATTTTAAGGGACAACTTAATTGCAGAACTCAGTGGTTGCTGAGATGAAAGACGGTCTCTTGCAATTCCTTATGCTCTGTCATCATAATATAGTTACACTGCAAAGCATGAAAATTAGCTTGAAAATACAGCCTTGTGCGGTTTAACAATCATTTTGTAGGCTTATTTTGCTGCCCACATTCATTCACAGGCCAGATAGATTATGACAATGCAGCTAGTGGGCTGACTTTGATGAGTCATTTTGTCAACTTTTCCATGCACACCTACATAGTGGCAACATACACCAAACATGGAGTTGCAACCATCTTAAACACTGATGGAGACACATATGCAATATTCAAATTCGAGGTCAATTGACGGAGTTTGCAATGCAGGTACATTTTTGATTAAAAATGATGACAAATACTGCTAAAATCAAGCTAGTTTGCAGCACACTGATGATGAGAGAGGAGGACAATATGCCCACACAAAAGAAAATATGCTGAATTTTAACAAATCGTTAGAGCTACTCAGAAGAGCCCAGAAGGAAAAGGCGCGAGCGTCATTCAGACATTTTGATTGTAATTACATGCCAGCACAGAAGGCAGTCAGACACACACATTTGTATCATTTAATGATTTAGACATGATGATGGCATGGCTCATTTTTATTCCATTATCTGCTGGTGCACGGATGGAGTGATTAAATGATGGTAAACACTGGATTTAACGAAACGGAGTCATAGGCAGAGAAAAAGAAAATATCACAGTCTTGCTTTGACAGGGTAGACGCACGACTGCAGTCACCCACAGCAAAACCCATTCTATTGCCTTGGTAACCCGGGTCTGAGGCCTCTTATGAAGCAATCTGATTTGAGAATAGCATGCCAAGTGCCTGGATAGAGAGCCTGCGCTGATTTATTGTGATGCTGCTTCTGAGAGATTTCATCATCACATTTAGACTCTTGAGATGACAAAAACACTCTTACGGCACAAACTTTTTGTCATAGAGTTTTCTCAAACTCCTTGAGATCACTTCACCTTTAAAGACTGACTCGTATTTGAAATTGTAAACTTTTTTGTCACCTATTAACAGTTATAATCTTGTAAGACATGTTAACTGCTCCTATAGTTTCTCCATTTCAAATGTTGAAACATATGAGGTCTAATTGAGGTCATTTTGAAAGTCTGATATGCATAAAAGATGAATGTGCAATACAAATTGTGCAATACAAATACTTGAAATGTGCAATACAAATAGAATACTGTGAATTGGTGTTTAATTTTTTACAATTTTAAAACAAAATAATCAAATGCTTATAAAAGCAGATAAATCTTTGTTTCAATCCTTATATTTTACTAAATATATATTTTATATCATAGAAATTGCAAGAATGCTTGTAAAGAGAATTGCAACAATGGTTTCCATTAATGTTTGGTTTATTAGGACAGGACAATATTTGGCCAAGATACACCAATTTGAATATCTGGATTCTGTGGTTGCTAATAAATAAATAAAAATTGCCTTTAAAGCTGCCTTAGAAATGCACATTACTAATCAAAATTTAAACTTTGATATATTTATGTAGGAAATTTACAGAATATCTCCATGAAATTTGATCTTTGCTTAACATTCTAATAATTGTTTTGGCATAAAAGAAAAATCTCAAATAAATAATTGTGGCTCATGCAATGTATTATTTGGCTATTCCCAAAAAACATACCAGTGCAACATAAGGCTTGTATTGTGGCCCCGGATCACATATTTTCATATTTGTCACATAGTTTCACCCATTATGCAGTTAGTAAAAAACAGCTAAACTATGATTAGACTATGATAATTAAAACACAAACACTGTGCATCACTAACTAACAGGTCAAACAACAACATTAAAAAAAAACACAAAAATCAGCCTGGTTGCAGCAGATGTGGGCTAATTTAAATGCATTCTGCCATCCAGGGCTTTAAATCTAAGCCTATAAAAGCAAATCTGTGATTCAAAGCCTGAGAGCCAAGAATCTGAAAGTACATTCGCTTCTAATCACTGATTTCTAAGAATCTCTGCACTTGCTGTTATGATAATATAGCCAAAAGATACAGTCAGAGCCGCAGCGTGTTCCAGTTTCTATTTCTGCACTGACCCGGCTCATCCATCGCCACTATACATCTGAGCTACACACACTGCTGTCATCCACAAGAAACACACACACACACACACTGCTGAAGAACGACCACAGATGGCATCAGAATCTTGTGCATCAGTGTGAAGGGAAAACTCAAGGCACAGAAGGATAGGAGCCAGCGAATGCCAGCGTTCAAACCTGCGGCGCGCTCCTCCCTCCTACGCACTCTTCTAAAACAGCTATATCTAATTATTCTTAATGAAACCCTCCATCTCAGTCACGGATGGCAGCGAGTCGCAGGGCGAGATAGGTTGGATGGATGGTGCTCGGTAACAGCTGTGTTTCAGGGTTTTTTTGTTTTTGTGTGTTGAGATGTGTTGATAGCCTGAGGTTGTGTTTGACATGCTGACCTGTTGCGTTGGGCTTTAATGAAGAGCAAACTGGGGAATTAGGATGTAAACATCATGCATGCTATACACAACAGGCCAGGAGATAATTGACAGGCGTTTTTGTTGCATTAACAGATGCTTGTGGTGGTTTTATGTGGGTGATGATAAAGCATTAAGTCTTTTATGATATAGTGTGGCTAATAAAGTTTGACCAAATAGCACAAAATAAGGCCTCCTAGGCCTTGCTGTGAACAGAAAACAGCAGCTTTGTACATATTAAAAGCAAGAGAAATAATAATTATGGAAAAATACCATAAACGTATTTATATTTAGGTATGTATGGTAAAAACCTGTAAAAAGGTTAACATTATGCATGCTTCTGAAAAACTTTCTGAATTTCCTGAATTGCTTATGCTATAATAGTGTTTTGTGTATGAATTATATGATTTATGAATGATATATGTGACAAAACCAGCTTTATGTTGCATGAATATAGGAATGGCCAAAAATACGTTGTAGAAGTCAAAATGATAGATTTTTTATTTAATGCCAAAAACCATTAGAATATTAATTCAAGGCATTTTGTAAATATCCTTTTCTAAATCTTCATTCATTCATTTTCTTTTCGGCTTAGTCCCTTTATTAATATGGGGTCGCCATAGCGGAATAAACCGCCAACTTATCCAGCATGTGTTTTACACAGCGAATGCCCTTCCAGCTGCAACCCATCAATGGGAAACATCCACACACTCTCATTCACACACATACACAACGGACAATTTAGCTTTGCCAATTAACCTAAACCATGTCTTTGGACTTGTGGGGGAACTGGAGCACCCGGATAAAACCTACACGAGCATGGGGAGAACATGCAAACTCAATACAGAAATGCCAACTGACCCAGCCGAGGCTTGTACCAGTGACCTTCTTGCTGTGAGGCGATCGTACTACCCACTGCGCCACCGTGACACCCCTTTTTCTAAATATATCAACGTTTAATTTTAATATAAGTAAAATGCTTTGCTAAGAACTGAATTTGGACAATTTTAAAGACCTTTTTCTAAAAACATTTTTAATGCATCTTAATATCCAAACATTTACCTTTATGAGGGGTTTTGGGTATTTCTGACAAATATTGTATATGTGATTATTTGTTTCAAACTAATAAAACAGTATAATTCTAAAGTTGTAACAGTTGTAAAACAAATAAAGCTCAAAAACCAATTTGCATTATGATTTAATTGTGGTGTATGTATCAACCAGTTATAGCAGTTAATATTTTGACTGTAATTAAATAAAATTAATACAAATTTGCTACAGTTCTTTTTTTCACATATTTATTAACATGCTTGCAAACCATTATAATGGTTATACATTATAACCTAAATAAGACATATTATTCAATCATTCATTTTCTTTTCGGCTTAGTCCGTTTATTAATTTGGGGACGCCACACCAGAATGAACCTCCAACTTATCCAGCACACGTTTTACGCAGCGGATGCCCTTCCAGCCGCAACACAACACAGGCAAACATCCATATACTCTTGCATTCACACACATACAACTTTAGCTTATTTAACTCATCTATAGTACATGTCTTTGGACTGTGGGGAAACCGGAGCACACAGAATTGCCAACTGATCCAGCCAGGGCTAAAACCAGCCCTGCTTCTTGCTGTGAGGCGATTGTGCTACCCACTGCACCACCATGGCACAGAGTCATATTATAGTATAAAATAATTATTTAAATTTTTTCAATATCATATATATTGAGCAGCAGAGATTCATATTTATATATAAATGAATCTCTGCTTAACTTAGACAGTCCACTTAAAGCCCTTGCTTGATAACAACCACGGAAACTCTGTATTTTCTGCTTTAGAAGGTTTTGCTTGGATTTTTATATCTTTCATATCCCTTGTTATTCTTGTAAAAGTGCCTCAAGGATTATCTCTGAGTTTAAAATGTAAAGCACCAGCAAAATTTGACAAGAGGAGGACAGCAGGAAATTTTGACGAGATTGTGTTCTGGCAGCAAAGACGAACAAATGCTAAGGGCAGTTGGAACACTTCGGCTCCTCAGCAGATCTTCGGTCCAGGTTATCAGTCTCTGAACCGTGCGGGCATGTGACAAAGCGCTGTACAGGATTATTCAGTCCACCGTAAACACGTTAGCTCAATCGCTCCACTGACTCAGAGCAAACAGCCAACAGAATATACTAATGATTCCCAATCTCCCTATAGAAGATGCTCTTTGGGCATTTACTAAATGGCATTATCGGATCATATAAAATCAATTCCATAAAATCTTCCATTAAAAGTTTTTCATTTACAAATTTTGGAAAATTACACATTTTTCTGTGAAAAATTGCTTCATGTTAGAGACTAGATCAAGTTGTCAAGTTTTTCTTCTTTGAACACATCGCAATTTAACTTAATGTCCAATATCTGTTAACGCACGTATATCATTGCTCAAACGTTTAGGATAAGTAAAGGTTTAAAATATATTTTTTATAGCCAGGAAGGCCACATTGAATTTATTTGAAATGCCAACAAAGGCATTTATAAATGCACAAAACATGCAACCATTTGTTTGCTTTTGTTAAATGAAACTCTAAAGGCAGGGCATATATATAGCATACATACAGCATACATAGCATTTATGTTTGACTTTAGATTATCAGGCCTGTGTTACTCTAAGGCTTTCTTAGTTTTTCTTAGTGAGAAACACTTTTCGCTGTTTTGCACATCTATTTGTGGTCACTGCAAGCTAGCTGAATTCTGTCATCAGCTGTGCTGAAGGAACTCGTGACAGGGAAAAAATGAGGAGGATGGTGAGGGAAAAAGAAGAGAGAGAGACAGGGAAAAAGTAATGGAAAAAGAAAGAGCTGATGCTGAGGGCGCTATAAAAAGGACAGATGATGGGGGAGAGAGAAACCGGTTGATATATTGTGTGGACTTTTGCACATTTTAAATAATGTCTCACACATAAAGCCCAGCCAGTCATGAAATTAGGCTTTTACTGTTTCTACAGCAAACACCAGCCCTGAACCGCTGCGATATCTGCCATACTGGAAGACTTTATAGTACAAAAACAAACAATTCCAGAGACAGTGCTGTGGAATAAGTTTCTAGTAATTTATTTGCCTGTAAATAGAGAAAATGCAAAATGCCTTGTCAAGAGCTGAAAAAGACTGAAAGATTTTACTTGAAATATAAATATTGTGGATATTTTCACTTACATAAGACAGCTTTCCTCCATATTATATTATATTATATTATATTATATTATATTATATTATATTATATTATATTATATTATATTATATTATATTATATTAT
>CAIGQQ010002477.1:645633-693429 GCA_903798035.1 Danio albolineatus
AATTTTGCTGTAAAATCTCATTTCCATAATGAGAAGCTAATTAATAAACACCAAAGAGAACCTATTACTAAAAATGTAGCAATGAATACTGCATTCGATAATACTGAATTTCATGTGCCTATTACAAAAAATAGTTTTACATAACTTCCGATAACAACATTTCATAATTACCTTCATTTCATTCTTTGCTGAATTCATCAATGTGAATAGACTCGCACCTGCTATGCTGTGTGTCAAAACTTTGACCTGTTAACATGGGCGCTGGAATAAATACACACGGTTTTCACTTGCAGTGAGAAACAAGCTTTAGGCCACAGCAACTCTTGTGCTTTTCTGGCAGATCTCATTAAAGACTACCAACCAAAAACGACTTGACATTTGCCTTGTTAAATTCATGGTAAATCGCCATTAAAATGTGTTTCTTACTTTGAGTGGGATGTCTTTGAAGCACGGATGGCTTGTGGGTTATGAACAGGCTGTGAATGGACTGTGCGGTGAGGGAAAGTAGGCAGTGGATGTCGGAGAGAAAAATAAAGATGGCTTGAGACTCCATCTAATTGCATGATGATGGTATTTTAAAGTCTTCTTGATTATAAAGCTGCAGCTAAGTGCTATTGATCTGGGACCTGTAGGGGATGTCTCAGTCATGCGGTATTAGGACCCAAACCATCCACCATGCATTATTCAACAGGCAACTGACAAGCTCTACTGGCAGCCAGCAATCCCAGGGCAACAGGAGCTCAGCTGTGACTAACTTCCCTGGCCACACAAACACACACACGCACGCGCACACTCGCTCGTTCCCTCACTCACATACCCACTGGCCCCTGGCTAGGCCGCTTTGGTGCCAGATTGTTGTCGAGAATTCATCGACCCAAAGCAGCCAGAGGTTAATATATGAACTGCGCGTAGACTTGTTGTCTATACCTGCTGAAAATGAAGCAGACAATCTGAGATCACAACCCCCCTGCTCTGACCCAGTGGAGGGCGGAAAACAACAAGAACAAAACCATCCAAACATCCAGAGTGACTACCTAAAAGTCTGAAAGACTGAGTGGGTATAGCGAATAAGAAGACAAACACACAAGTCTGACACTTGTTTCCTTGCTTTCATTTTCTATCTTGTTTGTGAACATTTTAAATAAATAATCACACATTGGAACATATGCTTTTAAATTTACTCATCTTTAGGCTATCCCAAATGTAAGTGACTTTGTAGAACATTAAAAAAATAAAAAATAAACATTTTTAGCTGAAGCATTGGTCTTTGGGCGATTCATAGAGTGCAAGTTATTTTCTACTAGCACCTTAAAAGTCAAACCAATAAATAACTAAATAAACACGCAAGACTAAATTAATACCTGCTGCTTCTGATGATGCATCAACGTCTGATCGAAATTGAACATTATTTACAATATTATTCCAACATTAGTGGCAACAGTTATTCATTTTGCTTTGCTTGTATATGAAAAAAATCACTTATATCGCCTGAGGTTGAGTAATTTAACAGCATTTTTAATTGGGTGAACTATCCCTTGAATTTCTTTATTTTTACTAATTTTCCTTTCTTCCTAAAATTAAATTCTCATTTAAACTAATTCATACAAAGCTGCTTTTGTTGCAGACTAATAAGAGTTCTGGTAAATACGTTTCAGTATTGAAATTTGTGCTTGGCTCAAAAAAATTCAACAAGTGATAATGAGAAATGACTTAACGGTATGTAAATCAATAGATCAATACATCAAACGCATCCATCTCAAGCTCTTTACCCTTCCATTTCTTCTTCCAGTACAAGATCCACTGTAAGGTTAGCTCCGTAAAGCCTGTATAATGTATCTTTGTTTGCACCGATTGCAATTATCATGGGGATCAATGAACGTGATCGATACTTTACAGCAATTAACATTTAATATCCCTGCACAGCCACTTAGTCCATTAATGGGAGATTGATTATTCCGTGGCCTTGCTGGAGCTCTGAGTGGCACAGATCTATTTCCTCTGTCTATCACGCAGAATCAGGGAGAACAATGGTACATTTATGTTCTTAATAGGTCTTTTCTTACCAGAAAGATGTTCTATGGTGTGCACAGTTACAAGATTGACAAACACCGGGGCAGGGAGTTAAGAATACACACTGGCTGGACTGAAAACTAGGCCTTACATTGTCCTAACACATACAAATAAAATTATTCTAGTGTATTTACATAAACAGAGGATCTTCAATCAGTTCAGGAATTCCTTCAAATATACAAATGCAAACTTTAAAAATCAGGAGGAATTAAAATAAATAAATGTTAACAGTTAATAATTGTATTGACGTGTTATGAACAACCCAGGCTTATTCCCAAGCATACCTCCATATACATTTCTCGAGAGCGCCAAATACGTCCCAGGAGCTACGTTTTTTGTTTTTGTTTTTTGCATTTTTTGTTTTCACGAATCCACCGGAGGCCACTGTGTAAGCTTTTTGAGATCTCAAATTTGACTGACCAATCGACTGACCCACCCTCCTCATTCCCTAAACCCAACCAATAGTGTTTTCAAAAGCACTGATTGATCTGCCCACCCACTTCCCTAAACCCAACCAAGTTTTAAAAAGCAATCCAGAAAAAGAAAAGCTCTCGGCTGATTTTTACCACGTTTTCAGATTTTACCACACTCTCACCCTCTTATTTACTTGTTTATTTTTTGGATTTTGTTTTTGTCTTTCCCACTTCCTGGATCCTTTCTTCACCAGGCTCGAACCCCATTGTCGTGGTCAACTCCTATATTAAAATATACTAAAAGGTCCTGTGAAAATAAGACAAATTAATGTCCATGCCATTGATGCCACTGCTGTAACAAATACTGTAATAGATATAAAAAGTGTTCTTCTGTTAAACTTCAAGCTTCGAAAAACAAAAACACAAAACATGAAACTAAATCTCATCGTGGTTCAATTGGTAGGGAATAAAACAGAGAACATGAAGGAGATGGAATAATATATGGTTTTAATAAATCCCCAGAAACAAAATGTATTCTAAAATTTAAGTAATGTGTTCACATATGTGAATCACAAATGAAATCAGACAACAAATGAAAGGAACCGAATAACTTAAAAATGCAAAATGACTAATAAATGAAATGCCAAACATACAGTATATAGAACTAATAATGAAAAGAATTTTGTTGGGAATAGAGCAAAGGAAAACTAAGCAAAACACAAACCCCAGAACTGTGACAATCTGTGTCAGCTATAATTTTAACATATGTGCATCGCTAATCTAGGGTGATTACTGTACTGTTCATGAATATGTATACATGCATGTAACATAAATGTCCAATAGTACGTTCAATAGACTGATATGCATGGTAGACACTAAGTGTGGTGTAAATCACACTGATGAATGAATCGATTATTAATTCCACACGTGATCCTGCCATTGTTCCATCTCTCACAGAAAAATCATTTCCCCCTTTCACATTTAATCCGCCATGAAATGATTCTGTGTAGAAAAAGGTTAAGACTGGCTGTGGTTGTTGCCGTCAACGACCGACCACAAAGACCTGCCACTTATGCTCTGTCTGATATAATCACCGATATCAGTTGAGCGATTGCAATGAGAAATATCAATCTCTGCTGCTGAGAGCTAAACTCGCCCTCGGGAGTTCAACCCTGCTGCAGCGTCAGACACAAAACAAAGAACATTTTGCTTCAGTGACCGGCAAAAGTGTTTGTGTAAGCGAAAAAAAAAAGAGAAGGATCGGGCAATTAAGAATGCTGTCAGATAAACTCCTCTCGAGATGCTACAGGCATGCTTTACACTCAGGGGGTATCGACAGGAGGAGGGCCGGCGCAGCCTTTGCCTCTGACTCTTGCGCCACTGCAGCATCGCGAGGGGTTCTGCTATATAAACACTTTGTTTCTGCTGACGATCAGAGGGATGAGCCGGCCGCTACATCCACAGTATTGATCCTCTGATTAGTTTCCTGCAGTTACTGCTCTGAGAACCACCGTGGAAACGGGGAGGATTATTTTAGGGAGGGGGAGAGAAAGAGAGAGAGAGAAAGAGATGAAAGGAAAATTGGAGGAAGGAGAGAAAGAAGGGAGGGTGGAATAGTAAAAATGGTTAAGAGCAAATAACCCTGGACCCCGTTTTTCACTGTGGTGGTTAGGTTAATTGGACATTTCATGAAAGTGTTTTGTGATTTTAATCCGGTCTGAATAGAACACATTTCAAAATTACCTGCAATTTTTGCAGATTACTCTGGGTCCTTTGAGAAATATTATTCTTCCAGATCTGAATGGCTTTTTTTGCTTTTTTACTTCTTTTTTATAGTGATTGTCTCTTAATTAGACCTTAATCAAATATCCATTGTCTCAAACTTTCTGGCTAAAATAGTTGGTGGTACAAGTGATGCTGGCATGCCATTTCACAAAAAAGAAATGGAAATCAATATAGAGTTGGATCATGAACTGCTCAGATATGTACCCTTTAATTATGTCTGTTAAATAATTATATAATTTATAAAATATATATTAGTTCAAATACAAAAAGCTCTTTAAAGTATCAAAGCAATAAAATTGCAATTTATAAAGCGAGCAAAATTCATCTCTTTAAATATACATTTTTTTTAAATTATTCCTGTGATGGCAAAGCTTAATATCGGTTTTCATTATCTTCAGTGTTATATGATCCTTTAGAAATCCTTCTAATAAGCTGATTTAGTCCTCAGGAAGCATTTCTTGTCAACAGCAACATAGAAAATTGTTCTTCATACCTTGTGAAATGACCAAACTCCAATGACATACAAACAACAAAAAATACAACATTACACTACCTGGGTCACATCATTTACAAAATTAAACCCTCCACTGTTTTCCTGTCTGTTTTTCAGTTTCTGTACTTTCCATTAACTGCTTCAATGCCGTTTTAAACACGCAAAGCCACTGGAGCCATATTCACTCTCTTCATTTATTTCCTTCACAAATACACACAAATACATGCAGAGAGAATGAAAAGAAACACATTTATATGACAGAGCCATTTCTAAAGGAAGCAAGCAGGCAAGAACACAACTGACACAATTTGCGCTTGCCACAGTACCTCCAGTTCCATGTGCTTTGTCAACGTTACTTAGAATCATGGGTCTGTAAATGGCATATAAACACCAGTTCTGCCAGACACTGAATTATGGCACCACATCTAAGCTGTCAGATAATTACGCAGTTCGTTATTACATTCTGCTGCATGGACCAATTAGCAATCAAATTATACTCACTTCAGCCAATTACTTCTGGATTTGTGATTTATAAACCAATCGTCACTCTGATTATTGTAGTGCTTCTTAAGGCAGGCCCAGAAGTGCATTTGAATGGTGATTCTTACAACTTAAAATGTTTATTTAGAAATACATTTTCAATCAATTGTTTAATATTGAAGGTCAAAATCAACAGTTTTTCCCCTTCATGCTCAGCATGAACCTCTTAAGGTCGTATTGACAGCATCTACGTGCCTAAATGCACTGAGTTGCTGCTATGTGAGTAGTTGATTATATATTTGCATTAATTCACATTTTGATTATATAGTAGAGATACAGCAGTGTAGTTTTTCCTTAAAACAAGCAAAATAATCTGAAAAAAAAGATTATTTCCCTTACCATTTTATTTAGCTTGTTTTAAGAAGATTTTTTTTTTTTTTTTTTTGCCATATGTCTGAAAACAAGGCAATATTTTTGCTTGTCTAGAAAACGGATTTAAGAATTGGACTAGAAACAAGACAAAAGTACAAGTAAAATATTTTTTGCAGTGTAATAATCATTCATTCATTCATTCATTTTCTTTTCGGCTTAGTCTCTTTATTAATCAGGGGTCGCCACAGCGGAATGAACCGCCAACTTATCCAGCATATGTTTTATGCAGCAGATGCCCTTCCAGCTGCAACCCGTCTCTGGGAAACATCCATACACATTCATTTACACACATACACTATGGCCAATTTAGCTTACCCAATTCACCTATACCACATGTCTTTGGACTTGTGGGGGAAACCGGAGCACCTGGAGGAAACCCACACAACCACAGGGAGAACATGCAAACTCCACAGAAATGCCAACAGACCCAGCCGAGGCTCAAACCAGCGACCTTCTTGCTGTAAGGCAATCATGCTGCCCACTACGCCACCGTGGCACGTGTAATAATAATAATAATAATAATAATAATAATAATAATAATAATAATAATAATAATAATAATAATAATCAGCATCAGCATGTCTAAATAATAACTCAAAAAAACACAAAAGACACTTTGGACTTTTTCCTATAGTGTTATCTGTGCAAACAACCTTTCATATAGTACATAGTTGTCCTCAATCATAACACTTTTATTGATTTCTGTTACAAAGAATAACTCAATAATAACAAGAAAAAATTATAAAGGCATTTTAAAAGACTATCAAAATGAAATAAGTTGCAAAAAAAATAAAAAATTAAATGTGTTGCCAGAGGTGAAGAGATAAGATGCAAAAAAATGAAATTGAAGTCACAGATGTCCTCTAGGCTATCTGTATAAACGTGTATTATTAAATGCTACATCACAGTGTACGTCAGGCGGCCGTTTCTCAGAGAAAATAGCTACCGACTCCTGTTCTTGCCAATTAAATTCACCCCGGGGCCTTCCGTTTCTCCGGCGCGTAATGCGGTAATCTTGACCAATCCTTTTGAGAAAGTGACAGAGTGGCGGTCACTTTGGGGTGGGTTATAACAGCAGGAAGAAGGGAAAAGCAATCTTCCGAAGCTGAAGCCACACCAGGCTGCGATATGCATTACAGCCAGAGGAGCCCATTTGTATCGAATCCATCACGTTCCGTCCATACCCCTTCCTACTTTAATCACAAACAGTCTTTTATCTAAGCTTTGATATTGGTTGGGTCTTCATGTGCTATATGCGCCGGTGTCTATCGTCAGGGAGAAGGTGAGAGTGAGCTGTTTAAAGTCCAATATTGTGGCAAGCTGGTAATAAAAATGACATTCCGAGTGCACAGCATGTCGTCAGATCTCTGATAGAGAAATGGGAGGCCTGTGAAGAGAGTTATCAGCGCTCTTTCTCTGGGCTTCACACTCAGCAGACCAGAGAAATCTTCACAATAATACAAACAGGAAGGCCTCTCCTTGGTCCCAAACTCAATATGATGTTTGGTGTAGATTATAATGCAAAAACATAGGGAAGGTCACGGTGGAATGACAATGGGAAAGTCTAGTTAAGGGCGCTCTTTTTTAATGTAATCTGAAGTGCAGGATCAAGCATGTAACACCTCTCGAAATCCTTCTTTAATATTGAAAAGATCAGCTTAGATAGCGATTCAGATGCAATGCCGTGGAAATCACTGGGCTGATATGTTTGATATTAAAATTCTAATTCTGAGATCTTTGTTTTTATCATACAAGTGGTTATGACTGAGGTTGCATTTCACGTTTGTGTGCACACTTATCTGTGTGATATTTTACTCATAGCAGCCTTTCCAGCATAAACAAACTGGGCTGTTTGGGCAGCTGAAATAAAACAGACAAACAGAGTTATCTTGTTATTGTTATTCTGCACAGGATGAAAGGTAAATCTGCTGTCTCCGAACGCTGAACCAAGCATGTGCTCCATCTCGCAAAGCCTTTTCTCATGGCTGGAGTCTATTTTACAAAACTTGCTGCCACAACAACAACAAGGTGTATCCCAATCAGATCCCTGGATTGGTGCACTTTCCCATAGTCAAAATCAATCCAGTGTACTTACATGAGCACCTGCTGCTCACTGAAAGCTGCCATATCTTCTCAAATTGTCAAATATAAAAAATGTATTAATAATCATTTATTATATTATATTGTATTGAACAATCATGCATTTACATATGCATTTTCATACATTCTTATTCGTGTATAAATTTATTTGTATAACGTGCATGTTTAACAGCTACAATGAACACTTGTACATTTGACGTGTTTTTACAGGGCGTTGAAAAGAGTTACTAACATTGACAGCCTCCAGAATAAAACGTTCTCATCACGGTGCATGGGACAACATTCCCCCTCCCCGCATCGATGACGGACCCGTCCTACAGGGCAGATACTCAGAAACACAATGCGAATAACATCTAATCTCGTCAAACGCTGCCCAAAGCAATCAGAGCACAGATCTATTACAAGCAAGAGATAAGGATTAAATTAATAAATTTCCTCAGGGGTAAATCAAATTCTGGTCATTACCCACAGAGATTAACTTCAGGACAGCTGGCAGGGGAAATAACAGAGAAGGGGCCAGATTTTACATTTACTCACTGGAGGATGCAGTATTTCAGGAAATGGATTGCACGTTCTTGTAAAGAGATTCTGTTATGCAAAAACAACCTTGTCAAATCATCAGAGCCTCAAATAGTGTTATGAAGGTCTCTACATTTTAAAGCCAACATAAAATTTAGATTGACAATTAACTTTCTTAATGCATATTTTGGCGACAATTATTCCGCTGTAGGATGAGGAATAAAAGAGCAACCTGCAAAACACTTCACATATTCTCCACATGACATGAATTTTAAATATGACTTTTCATTTAATCAGTTTGATCGAATGCAGTATTGCAAAAAGCGTCGATAAGGTTGATCATGTTTAATGCAAAAGAGTGCAAAAGCATTATTTGTGACTACAGCCAAAGCTATTCATTAAGCAGAGCTCAATAGTGTTCAATGACAGATGAAGAGTTATCTTGTTACTCAAAAAGAAATATTCAATATGCACATTACAGCAGTTTAATGGATGGACGAACCATGCAGAGAAACTGTGGAGGATGGTTTGCAAGAGAAGCAATAATTAGCACCAATATCAATCATAGCTGTCTATAAGGGCAGGCTTAAGTGCCTCGAGTGCAGAAAAGAAGTATGGGAATGTGCCGGGTCCACAATTAACTTTGTAACATGGCAGGAGAAGATTTCTGTAGAATTACCACTCGTAAACTTATCTCAGTGACCATAAAAACAGTGGTTTGTAACTGCATTGCTATGCTAAACACAGAAAACAGTTCAATATACAATATCTACAATTACTTATTGCATTTCTTATGTACAGTATATACACATCTATTTTATGTATATCTATGATGTATTGGTCACTTGTGATGAAAAGTACTAAAAATAATACTACAGAAAGAGGTAAGTGAATTTACTGTGAAATCCATGATTTTGCATATACATTCCTGTCACATTTTCTAATTTAAGATTAGTTTTGTTATTCTGTAACACAAAATTCCCAGAGACTTTACTTGAGGAAGAATTTTTTAACATTGACAGAAACATTTATCTTCAGACCTATCTGTTTATCTGTCAGTTTGGAAACTAGCATTGAACATGCTAAAATCATGCTAAATAATGTAAATAATTTGCTAGCCATATTATAAACTGGCAGTTTTTGCTGTACTTTACAGTAAAATTTACAGTGAATTTAAAAGAATGTTGTGTGAATATTATTTGAATAAAATAAAAATTGAATTTTTCAACCAAGAACAATGAATTACCATATAATGTATGATAGACAACAGTAAAAGTATACAACAAATAAATAACCAAAGTTTTCTTATCTCAACATCTTCGCCTTGAAGAACCCCGCCAGCCACCCACTCCTACTTTCCCTCCTTTCAGATGGGCGACACCGCAGCCCAGTGGTTAGTACTGTTGCCTCACAGCAAGAATGCCTCTGGTTTAAGTCCCTACTAAACCAGATGACATTTCTGTGGGGAGTTTTGCTTGTTACCCCCGTGCTCGTGTGGGTTTTCCCCGGGTTCTCTGGTTTCCTTCCACGGTTTAAATAACACGCACCCTAAGTAAATTGAAAACACAAATTGATACCACAGTCAAGCTCTTAGTGAATACACCTCACCTCAGTTCTGCCACTAGCTGGAAATTAACCGAGGGGAAGTTCATCGAGATCTAACTGAGCTTAAACTCCCCTCTCGCCCTGCAAACTGGAGGGAGCCCACGGCTCGAGGATGTCATAAGCTCAGGGCTCTCTCCCGGGACAGCATGCCAAACAAGCTTTATTATCAATCATCAGCTAAGTGTGAACTCTTGAAATGTACTTTATGTAACTGTTGACAGCCTTTTTAGCCTGTAGTAGCCTGTCAGCCTGTAACATTTAACAATGTTGTATTCTTCTTATTTCTTTAATATTATAACTATTCTAGGTTTAACAATGCTATATTCTTGTATTTTTTAAAACTATTCAAACTATTCTGCAGGTTTAGCAACAGCAACAAAAAAAGATTTACTGTAGTAACCCCTGGGGTACATGCACACCTTTTTATAAACACATGTCTATGAGATAACCCAAAAAGTATAATGATTTCAGTAGCTTTGTACAAGGATTATTCCACATACATGTATCCACATGGAGCTCTTTGGTCATCCTGAGGTGAAAGTTTGAAGACATGCAAGTTTGTTTCCACACATACATTCCAGTAGAAAGTGAGTTTCCACATTGCAAAAACAGTTCAAAGTCCTCCAAAGCATTACGGGAGGCGATTGAATCGACAGTGCTGGAGAAAAGATGGGACAAAGGCCCAGCTGGGTGCATCTTGATGGTGGGACACAGAAGAGGGACCCCCCCTTCCTCACCCACAGATGAAGAGGAGCAGGGCCCCGTCACTCTGATGGGAAGCCATAGTGCCTGGCTTTTAAAGCAAAGGACGCGGAGAACAGGGTGGGGGTCTCTTTGCTTTCATCCGGAAATGAGACATGACCAGTGGCCGGCGTGGAGAAGCCATGCATTTCAAAACCACTCACATCCACAGCGCTGAGATCTGTCTGTCCGCATGCACACACACAGATTTGATTTGCTTTCCGAGCCCCTGTGGAGACTGGAACATACATATATCTATCCCGCAAACCGACGCACACACTCTCCAATTGTTGGATATCCTTCACAGGTTTCCTCCGATGCGTCTTCTGAACACACACTCTCATTTCCACACCTCGCTTTTTCTCACAGCTCAAAGAAATGAGTTGAAGGAGGAGTTTCTGTTGTGTGGCTCAAATGGGCTTTGAGTGCTGCATTTCCAATCAGTCACAGCTGTGTCAAGGCATTTTTCTCAAGCTCTCCTCTCCTCTTTTTTTACTTAGTTTTGGCTGTGGAAAGGCGCAAAGAAAGATAAACACATTCGGCACTTTCTGTTTAAGGTTCATTACACAGCCTCAATCCGGGGCGGGAGAGTCGGCGAAGAGTTAATTCCTCGCCGTGTGAGAGAAAATGCATTAACAGAGTCCTATCCATCTTCAAACTGACATATCCATTTAAATGTTTGCCTCTTATTTCTAAAGAGATGCGGGCTGAAGATCATTGCTCTCTTTCTCTCTTCTATATACACTTGCTCACCTACTTACTCAAATACTTTTACTTCTTAAACTTTTAAAATATCACTGAGCAAACAGTACAAGTTGCATCACTTTTGCACCACAGTAAAACCTGCATCTTATTAACTGGCCACACACAAAAGAGTTTTGCCAGATGTTAATTGTGTTGAACTAGTGCTGTGTCATCATTGTTATCTATAAAGGCTTGTGTAGGCTATACATGCACCGTATGATATCTCACTCTCTCCTCTCTGATGATAATAAAGTATTTATCATTGAATATTACCAACATCCTTTTGAATTTAGTGTTATTCAATTGTGACAGGTACTTATATTACACTTTTTTATTTTTTAAATAGTACAGTACTTCGGAGGGAAATCATATTTTTGTTTGTGTTTGTATCTAATCATGTTGGCTTGATCTAATACTTTTTATTCTGAGAGCAGATTTAAATACCCATCTCTTCTTGAGCTAGCAGCATTGCAACAACTTTTTTAAAGCATGATAAATTATGGTTTAAATTAAATAGATGATTATTATTGTTATTGTTATTATTATTATTATTATTATTATTATTATTATTATTATTATTTTTTTTTAAAAAATAATAATATGAATGATTTTTGTAACATTCTAATTCAGGCTAGCACAGTCAAAGCATATGCTAGCAACAAGGTGGACATGTTAGCTATGCTTAACATGCTAAAATCATAATTTGTACCAGTATGCTAAACATGCTAGACATGTACTACATGCTAATTCTTGCTGACAACTTGCAAAGAAAAGGTTCAACAAAACATGCTAAAACATGTTCGAAAGAGGCTAGAAACACGTTAAATTATGCTATTAACAACTCATGCTAGAAATATGCTAAATCTTTCTCTTTCTTTCTTTCTTTCTTTCTTTCTTAGTTAAATATATTAAAGTTTTTTTCAAACAAGGCTTATTCTCCCCAACATAAAGTTTATCCCAATGGACTTTACTACATTTATTTAATTTACCATCTAGCATTCTTTATCTAAACTGATTTCTGACTGCTCATAAAATTACCTCTGATGGCATAAAAATGTTTAAAAACTAACAGTATTCATACCATAATTAAGACTGATGTATTATACCACAGGTCATATCTGGTGCTTTAAATTGACTGTAAATTAACCAGTAACCAGTTATATAAAGCAATGTTTTAAAAAAAAAATGCCTCCAAGCAAATCAGCAAAAGCATCATGGGAAATCAATGGTTAAGGTCCCATTCCTCTGAGAGTGCCCTCTTGATCACAAAGCAAACCTGATGCACCTTTTAATATATCTAGCAATAAAAAAAAATGTAATTCACTCAAAAGTAGGATTACATTCATAATCATTTATGTACATAAATAATATAATTGAACTATTCCATTAGACATTTCCTGACCAGTGTTCATGTAGAGCTTTCACTCTGGAAATAATGAATGCACAGAGGTTGTCTTCCCTGTTTGCTATTAAATAGCTTTGAAAAGATCTGCAGGGTTATTAAAATCAGCTACGCTCCGAGCGATCTCTATATCACACTCCATCAAGAAAAAAAGAAAAATCCTCAAGCCTTTCTTCAACAACACTCCACAGATTATAACAGCAGACAGAACGAAAACCAAGAGAAGATTTAAAACATCACAAAAGGCATAAAGGGCACTTACTCTGAAAATTATATTAAAGTAGCTAATGAGATTTATAAATTGAAGCTTGATTAAACCCAAGTGGGTTGAGGTTATGTACAGACATTAAAACTAATTACAAGGTTTTTATTCTTCCAAAAGGAATTCCTCGGGTACAAACTGTTTGTTGTTTAAATTGGATATGATTTTTCTTCCTCTACTCCTTGTCAGGGCAGTGCAATAAGGGTCTTCACCAGCCGCCAGCCAAAAAGAGGATCGAAAAACACACACACACACACCAGACAGAATGAGATGATCCAGGCCCTGTGAATCAGGGCAGAAAGTCTAATACTGAGCACCTTTGTGCCAAAGAATGAACATGACGAAGCGCTCTAACCTTCCTCAACACTTCAGTGGCCTTCAAAGCCGTAAGAATTCTCAACAAAGACGAAAATAATTTCCAATACATATTAATGACTTGGACTAAAATCCATGTCCTTGAGACTTCAGCACAACAAACAAAGCCAACAGCTTCACTCCGTAAACACAAGGGTCTTGTCAATAAAACAATCATTACCTGAAACACAATGAGACACGTGAGAAGGTAAGAGTGATCTGAAAGTCACTGTCACACCACGCATGAATTCATAATAAGTCAAGGTTTGTACGTCTGATGAATTAACTGAATTAAATGATTTGGTTAAAATGATTACAATTAGATAGCACTTCAGGTTATCCGAAATCAATTAGATAGACAGACAATAAAATCAATTATAATGTATAAATGTAGGCCTCACGATGGCGCAGTGGGCAGCAAAATCATCTCACAGCAAAAGAAGATCGCTGGTTCGAGCCTCGGATTTAGTTAGTTGGCATTTCTGTGTGGAGTTTGCATGGTCTCCCTGTGTAAGCGTGGGTTTCCTCCGAGATGCTCCGGTTTCCCCCACAAGTCCAAAGACGTGTTACAGGTGAATTGGGCAAGCTAAATTGACCCTAGTGTATGTGTGTGATTGAGTGTGTATGGATGTTTCCCAGTGATGGGTTGCAGCTGGAAGGGCATCCGCTGTGTAAAACACATGCTGGATAAGTTGGCAGTTCATTCTGCTGTGGCGACCCTTGATTAATAAAGGGACGAAGCCGACAAGAAAATGAATGAATGAATAATATATAAATGTATTATTAAATTCTTTATTTTAGTTTACAATTTTTCTTGTGCATGAAATATTATAATCACACCATATGATACACAGATTAAAGATTATTAAAACAATATTTTCATTTTATTAAATATTTGTATTATTAATTTAAAACTAAACATTTATTTATTATTATAATTATTATCATTAAATATTCACTGTGTGCATAAAATATTCAAAAAAAATAAAACATTTAAATAAATGTTATTGATAGCTATTAAGATGAGATAACATAAAAACAATAATACTCTAATAAAAATAACATCAACCATGGTAAATTCATTCATTCATTCATTCATTCATTCATTCTTTCATTCATTTTCTTTTTGGCTTAGTGCCTTTATTAATCTGGGGTTGTCACAGTGGAATGAACCGCCAACTTATCCAGCATACGTTTTCACGTAGCGGATGCCCTTCCAGCCGCTTGTGGGGGAAACCGGACCACCCAGAGGAAACCCATGCGAACACGGGGAGAACATGCAAACTCCACACAGAAATGCCAACTGACCCAGCTGAGGCTCGAACCAGCAACCTTCTTGCTGTGAACCGACAGCGCTACCCACCGCGCCACCTCGTCGCCCACAATAATAATTATAATATTAATAATATATAATATAATATCTGTCTGTTAAAATCAGACCAACTTAATGCTGTTATGTGAGTGGGTCGTGGACATGAGATTGCTCATAAAACAGCTTACAGACCAAGGTTAAAAACCCTGGCTCTAATCGCTCATCTCACAGAATACCGAGAACACAAGTAACAAGTAGACAGGAAACAGCGACGGTACACATAAGTTATCAGCCCCCCATTCGCCAGCCCCATTGACACCTCAACTGCTTTTGCAGCAGATCTGGAGCTTCAGCCCGACTCGATCCTTTTATCAGGCTCTCTGCGTTTGGATCGATTGTGGAGGGAGTTATGGTGCAGACAGCAGTTCTCTGTTACAACCCTGATGCAGACACTTACGACTTGACCAATAGCCCATTAACACTCCATGAATTACAAATTTAAACATGCATTAATAACACATTCAGCCCTTTTTGAGGTCAATCCTGTGCTGCGTATGAATGCACACACACACTTCTGATTGCAGACTCTGTATCATTAAATGTACACGTAGCTCATGGGATCTCATTTGCTATGCTGTGATGGTGCTCATGTGGGTGATGCTGCTGACCCATCATTGTTGTTATTTATGGGCGCGAAGAAGAACTTAAGGGTCAGGGGAGTCAAAACCAGGACTCATAATTACTGCTGACTCACTGCCTCTGCAAAGAAAAGGGTTATTACCTTACTATACTATACTAACAGAGAGAGAGAGAGTGGGAGAAAGAGAGATGGGGGGGAGAGTGGGGGGAAGAGAGAGGTATGAAGCTCTCGCCATATTTAGTAGTTCATCCAAATATGAAAATTCAGTCTTTTACTCATCATGTCATTCCAAAAAAATGACATAAATTGTAACAGTGATATTTTAAAGCCTTTAATAACCTTTTTAAGTTACTACAAGATAACAACGTTTGTTAAATAATGATTAATTTCTCATAACTCATGTCAATTACCATGGTGAGCCAGTAATGTATATTTATAATGGGATCTGTCAGGTAGATTCCCTGCCCCAGTACCTGTGGAACTTGCCATATCCATAAACAGAGAGAAGTAGCTTTGACATGTTTTCGATGTACTATTGCATTGTAAAATTCCAAATTCATCTCTTTAAGTCAATTTTGATTGGAGTCTTTTTATATGCTTATTTAAAATTTGCGTACAAGCATTTCTAGCTTACTATGTATGCTAGTATGTGAGACCCTATAATTTGTATACACATTATTTTGGTTTCCTAGTGATGAATATGTATATGGAAGTGAAGAAACGTAAACAATAAAAGATTTTATCTTCATCAAATTTCGATTAAATAATGTGCATGTTTGCATTGTTTTAATCACATTTAAGGTTGGAAACTTTTGTGTGAACACACTTTCAATGGGTTGCAGAAATCTCTGAAAAGAGTCTCGGAAGGATGACATCAGCAACGAAAAGAATGAATCACCATTGATTTACTTGAGACTATGCGATGTATTTATAGGACCAAAATAGAATCTGTGGAAACATTAACATTAATGCTTTGCTCTACAACTTACTAAAATTTTAATCTTCAAGCTTCTAAAAAGTTTCTAATAAGTAACTATTAGAATGTTAAGTGAGCGAGTCTGTGAAGTTAATGTTGTAGAACAAAACATTCAAGTATCGTTCAGTTGTGTTTACCACATCCCTTATTTTACTTCTTAATTGAAAACACCTATTACAAAGCCCCCATAGGAATGTCTTAATTTTTTAGGTAAACTATCTCTATAATGTACTTTGTTCAATTCACTAACTGCTAATCTTCACTATAAACCCTTTTTATTTTTTTTGCAATCACTGTTTTTAAGACATTATTAGTCACATGAGTTGATTGGCTGTGGGTGTATCACTCTTGTGCTCCACATATAAAGGCTAATTATTTAGGTCAGAGCAAGAGTATGACAGAGAGAGAGAGAGAGAGAGAGAGAGAGAGAGAGAGAGAGAGAGAGAGAGAGAGGAGATGGATTTTAGGGCCTCAGTGCTGCCGAATTGCTCTCTCACCCCTCTTGACTGGACACTTTAAAAGAGAATATAAAAGCTCTCCAGGTGCTTATCTCTGCCCAGTGTTCACAGATCCGTCTGTTCACCCTGAGAGAGCACTGACTAGCCCGCTCGACCCTGCACTTCACCCTTAGATTGAGAAACCACAAGAGATGAATGAAAGCACTACTAGCATCAGCCACTAGAGGGCCATCATGGAGACAGTGATGTCATAAAACAATATTTTAAATGTAATATAAATTTGTGATTCTTAATTGAGGAGTTGCGACTTTTTCTAAAAATCATGCGTTTGCTAAATTTTTTATTTTACATTTTTAATTGTCACAAGCTCTTTTAGAAATCATTTAATAATATTTTAAATGATAAAAACTATTGTGCTTTTTAATAGAAAGTATCGCACACCATTTTTCCAGGTTCCTTTGATGAATAGAAAGTTATAAAAGCATTCGCTGTCATTTTTGATCAATTTAATGCATCATTGCAGGTTTGATTTTCATAAAAGTCATGATAGACCCAAACTTTTAAAAGGTAAAGCAATTACAAGCAAAGCACATTAAACTTAATAAAAATTGCAAAAGAAATGGGAAGCATTTTTCTTTCCCTTTAAAAAGTTGACAGGCCAATAAATGTAGCAATTATTTAAATAAACATCAATATTATATACTTAAATTAATGGTAATGCTTTAATACCTTATATACCTTAAATGTTGGATCACCATGTGATGTTAAATAAAAAAATCTGGCCCTGAAGCAAAATCAGAAATGAATCACTGTCATAAAAAGTCCAATATCTAAAAATGACTGCAAAAAAAAAATGAATGACTGTATTTCCTAATTAAACCGCTGAGTCATACACTTCTGTGCCTGTGCAATATATGTAGTTGTGCAAAATAATGAATTATGCATAACGTGACAGAGAAATATTCCCACATGAGTCATTTTTGAATGAGTCCTGCAGGTAAACAGCAGCTCCAAACTCTTTCAAACTAGCTTCGAGAGCAGCCGGCTTTTCAACAGTGAGAGATCTAAATGACAAAGAAGGCCTGCACTGCAGCAGGCACAATAGCGGGCAAACACTCGCAGCACAGCAGAGCAGACGGGCCCTGGGATTCAGTGAGTACCGCGGGGGATTACAGATGGCCCTTCAAATTAAATCAAATAGTACAGCTCAGGATCGGGCTTATGGCCGCCTACGGCTCCAGGAGAGGTGTATAGGACTGGAGCTGGAGCCAGCGGCTGCGGAGAGAGAGAAAATCACCTCCAAATGAGTTTCTGAAATATCTATAGATAAATTGAATTTGAAAATCTTGACAGTGAGTGATCTGAGGCTGGATGAGGAGCAAGTCAAAGGTGGCAGTTGTTCTTTCACTGCTCTTCAAACAGGAGAGAGGGAGATGTTTTGGTTTTCTATCACAGTTAGATTTTCTATTGCCTTCAATTGTTTTTACAGAGCTAATAATATTTTTTTAGTTTTTACTTAAAGGCCTCAATACAGCCCAATATATATGCAAAATTTTAGGAACGAACGGTTGTGACGTAGTTTCAAACAAAAACGGTCCAATACAATGTTTGTTTCAGAATTCAGATTACCATGTCCAACCATCTCACATCTGTTTGTAATCTGCTCTCAACAGGAAGGCATACAACATTATTTTAATCTCGCACTGAAGTTTAAAAACTTACTTTTGAAAGTTAATTTTAGCTTGCCCTATTTTTTGAAGAGTGACCTTTATCTGAAATGTTTCCAGAAATGCAGATTGAATAATCAATAGTTTCCATCTTTCAGTTTTAAAACAAGTTTAGAGCATCACCAGCAACTGGATACAACCATTTGGAGACAAAATTCACTCAAATTTTGTTTAAACTTATATATCAACATCTTTTATAGGCAGACCTGTGTAGATTAATTTTGATGTACCAAGAAATTAACATTACACTTATTAAGGTAAACACATTCAAAACTAATATTCTCTGAAGTCTCAAGTCCTTTTTCACTCCATCTCAGTCTCTACTTGACTCTTCTCTGAATAATAATTTCATTCATTTCTCATCTCTATAAGGTCCCTGTTCTTTCATTACTCGTACAATTCCTATCACTTTTGCTACCACATAATCATTAGGCAAGTTATTATAATACAAATACAAAGGAGAAGACATCTTGTCTTTTCCCTCTTGACTTTGAGAAAAATGATTACCGAGGAGAAACTCTCCTAAGAGCTCAAAAAAACCTTCTGAAACTTGTGGAATCAGTCGCATAGCATTTACATGTGAAGTGCCCGTCTATAGACATCTGTGCAAGATATCTGGCTTAAGCTAAGTGTAATGAAAAGTAAAGCACTAAGACATAGCAAATCATAATATAAAGAGCATCACAGAGACCTCAAAGCATAAGTCAACTCAAGTTTTTGATTAACCTCAAAATGCATTACTCACAAATAGAACTTAATATGATTTTATACATTTTATAGCAACATTATTATATTTTATAGCTAGATTTTACAGCGAAACTTTTGAAACAATTTTGCCCTTCTACAGTTTAAATGATAGTGATGGCTAATGGTGTCTGTGAGAGTGTTTTGAGTGGATATACTGATCTGAAAAATGTCCTCAACCATTATTATTATTATTATTATTACTATTATTATTATTATTATTATTATTAGTAGTAGTAGTAGTAGTAGTATTATTATTATTATCCTTCTTAATAATAACATTAATAAAAATGCTAGTAAATGTAGAAATTAGTTCAAATGATACCCTTTAGTTTTATTTAATAGCACATTTAAATATATTAAATATATTAAAAATGAATATGTTTTTTCCATCCCTAAATGAAAAAGGTAACATTAAACTATAATAAAAAAAAACAATTTGTGTGTACACATAGTAAACAAAATATTTCTCTCTGTGCAGGAGATTTTTGTGACAAATGCTTCAGGTTAATTCCTAAAAAAGACACAGGGGGGACAAAAACAACAACAACAAAAACTGCATTAAATGGGACATTTGCAGGAACCTTATAAATGTGGGAGTTTTTATTTTGTTTTTCACTTTTCATTTGTCTTGGATCATCACAGCAAAGATTCAAATGAGAGTTCCTGAGACACGCACAGGCATCACCCTAATGTGTTTCTTTCTGCCACATCTCTTTACAAAGATAGACCATTAAAGCTGATCACAGAGGCATGTCTAGCATCAGTTCAGTCTTTTTTATTTGCTCGAGGGAGGATGCCCTTCATTAAAATAACAACGGCTCATCTCATGCATATGGAAATGGAACTTTCTCCATCTCCGGCGCGGGGTCTGGCCTGTCCTCGGAAAAGTCTTACACAGGACACATCACAGGATTAGGAGGAGCTCATAGGTTTATCCGCACAGCTCCATTGATGCATACACAAACCCAAATCCTAACCCTGAGCAAAGAGACCCAAACTGAAAGATTGATCTGAAATCAGCAATGATGGGGATCAGGGGCGGCGTTGTGGGTGGGCTGTTGAAGGGCGTTGAAGCTCTGAATGTTTTAATAGCATGCCTTGTGTGCATCATCATTAAGTTTTAAGAACCGCCCACTTAGGCTCGTAGCTACATTTGACTGACAGGTTAACTTACCAATAATTGGGATTATACGATCCAGCCAATAAGATTAGATCTTTTGCAGCCAGTTCATTGGGTATTTTGTTATACCAATTTGTTTGAAAATAAAAAACGACATCTTGTTATTCTAACAAAAAAGATAGTAAAACACCAACACCCACAAGCACTTACATTGCAAGATGACACCACATGCTATCACGTAATTCATTCACGAAGAGAATATTTGTTCTAGGAAATTTTCATCAACATTTTATTATACCCTAACCCTAACCCTAACCATTTATTAAAACAATAATACAGCTACTGATGCATAACGTTTAACATTTAACGCAGAGTGGCATTGTGACTTTTTTAATAACCTAGGAAAAAAATTACCAAAAAATCATATCACTTCGCTAATAAAACTCAATAAACATGTAATTTAAAGTGTATTCTGACAAGTATGGTCATCTCTCTGGGCTAAGCCCCTTTTGGAAATACTCACCCTTGATTTATTTCAAGCTTTTTTATCAGACGTACTACAATAAACAATCCAATAGGACAGAAAGCAAAACTCCTAATCACTCAAAACAAAAGCCTTCATGATCAAAACAAGCCTGTTGAAATCAATGTCTCCACTTCAGACCACCATACTGTCATCTAATTCCCCAAAAATCCTTTTGTCTCGGCTGGGTGGAAATGTTTGGGTGAAGGGGGCCTGTGGAAGTGTGTCTCGCAGTGGGGTCAGCATAATAACAAGATTAGTGAGTTTTAATTTAGATTAAACAGGGTTTGGCTGTGATCGAGGCCCCCGCTGTTATTCCCTCTGTACAAAGGAGGGGATCGTGCGGACATCAAACAGACATGAGAGTGACATGCTGTTCACCGCTGCACTTCATTAGGCAGAACAGCTGGGTAAATGCATCATCTGCGGCATTGACTCCAGAGAATTAAAAAAGGATTCGTGTTGATTTGCATTATATTTATTCATGCCCAGCATATTCCTCGTAAAACAGGATTGACTAAACAAACTTACTTTTGATGTCTTCAGGATTTGAAGGCGTCCTGCTGAAACAACTTTTTTCTTGGTTACAACGTGAAGTATGAAGACCTGAGACCAAAGAGGTATTGATAAATGTAGTGTAATTTTAAAACATGTAGATTTTTCAAACATTCAGTACACAAGTTGCATTCAACATGTTCTACTGAACATTAAAATTTACTTGCTTGATATATACAGAAAAATAGGCTAATTTTAACCTTCTGGATTTTTATTATTAGCATAATTTTGACCAAGCAGATTGTTTTCAAATGTTTTTACTAAAAGAAACAGGGAGTTTTGATATTGAAACCCAACTCATTGTGTTTCACGAACTGTATTGTAAGAAAAACAAATATTCAAGAAGAAAAATAAATGTTTTTTATTATTATTTAATTTTTATTTATTATCAAAATGAAATAGTATAATAATAATAATAATAATAATAATAATACTTTACTAAAGTTTTTTATTTCATGTCAGAAATTACTAGTAAATTTAACAACTGAAAAGAAGCAGCAAGTTACATATTGTATTTAATTGTAAATATTGAAGTACTATTTTCTTGTAAAACACTCCAATCTTTTTTTTTTATTTCCAACTTTCAACAGCTGTTTTTGAAAATATATAACAATCTACCGTATAAATACTTTTCACTCAAAATTTGTTAGTAAATTTCACAAATAATTACAAAGAAACAGCGAGCAAACATTGTATTAAACATTATTTTTGAAGTAGGAATTTTTTTTTGTAAAACATACCCCAACAATCTTTATTTACAACTACAAAAAAATATTTTTTACAGTGTAGTAGCTCAGAAGATTTACACAAATGTCCCTCCCCTTTAATCACAATAACCGCCTGTCTCTGACAAGCAATAGTAAGTAGCAAATCATGGTTTGGTGTGCCTTCGGTTCATCTAATGCACATAATTTATTTTCTTTTTCCAGGCCATCAATTTTGCCGCATGCAGACCAAGTGGCTAGAATTCATTCGTTTTGATAGGGACTTCATTGCTTTCACCAACAGTACTTGTCAAGGGTGGTTCTGACAAACTAAATGCGATTACATATTAAAAAGAGAAATCTGTGGTACCTTGACTGATATTAGCATAATGTGGATAAATCAATCCTATTTCAGGCCTGTGGATTTTAAAAGCATTGCTATTCATCTCCTGCTTGTGAATATGACAACTTACATAAAATAATAAAACTAAATTTAAAAATCTTCTTCTTTTAGACCAGATTTTTGTGACTCGAGTTACACCTCTGCTAACATGGCAGTGGCAGTGATGCTAACGCAGTGCTGGGCAAACGTCAGCAGAACATTATGCATGTGCCCGATTTACGGCAACTGCCTTCATTACGCAAAACCTGATTAAATGTTCCCTCCAGGCCAAGGTAATGATCCCTCACCCATTGTTATTC
Source organism: Danio albolineatus (assembly GCA_903798035.1). NCBI lineage: Eukaryota > Metazoa > Chordata > Actinopteri > Cypriniformes > Danionidae > Danio > Danio albolineatus. Next base: position 668,498 of record CAIGQQ010002477.1, read on the forward strand.
ATATTCGCTAAGGGTTCAGGGCTAAGCAGCTCCTTGTATCTCCAGTCTTGGCTCCATTAATAATGTCTATTCACTGCTGTAAGTTCGGCATTCGTAAATGACACCTGGGGGTCCCCTCAAATGGTGTGCGATTGCAGATGGGGCCTAGTGGAGAGTGTATTAATGTTCATTTGTTTGTGTGTTTGTGTTTGCGTGACAAGTGGACATATGTTATCTAGCATTTCTAGCAAAAGCCCAGATCGCCCTTGCTAATGCTCAGATGCTCCCCAAAGAATCACAATGCACACATTTACATAATGCTGTAATGTAAAAACAATCAAACGAGTGGGCAGAATGGAGGGAGGAGGAGGTGAGGATAAATTTCCCTCTCATTCTCACTCCATAGATGCTGCTGCTGCTACTGATGGCGTCACACCTTTTTCAAATTAAACCTCAAAGAGATTTATACGAAAGCATTTTTTTATGATGGCATGTTGTCAAAACAGTGTTGTCAGGAAAAACGATGCCTGTTCACTCTGGATAACGTAGCTAATTGAACCTAAAGGGATTTAGGGACGTTTTGATGAGCTAGAAGCAATGTGTTTGTTTTGCTGAAGTTAAATTAAAGAAAAATATCAAATAACAGTACGGTGAATAATCAACATACAGCATTTGAAGTTTTACAGTCAACATTCTGGCAATAGAGATTAAAATTGGAGAACAACTCGGAGTTTACGATTCCAAGGTCACTGCTTAGTCCTCAAGTTATATTAACAGAAGTAAAAGAAGAGTTTTTATAGACTGTATGAATTACATATGGTGTATTGTCAATCTCCTTAAAAAGTACAATATTTTCAGGGCGACAGAGGCTCAGTGGTTAGCACTGTCGCCTCACAGAAGGTCGCTGCTTTGAGTCCCGGCTGGGTCAGTTGGCATTTCTGTGTTGGCGTGGCTTTTCCTTTAAAATCTGATATGTTTTTTAATCAGTTATTTCATTCATTCATTTTCTTTTCGGCTTAGTCACTTTATTATCCGGGGTCACCACAGCGGAATGAACTGCCAACTTATCCAGCATTTATTTTCTGCAGCGGATGCCCTTTCAGCTGCAACCCATCTCTGGAAAACATCTATACATTCTCATTCACACACATACACTACGGACAAGTTAGCTTACCGAATTTACCTGTACCGCATGTCTTTGAACTGTGGGGAAACCGGAGCACCCAGAGGAAACCCACGCAAACACGGGGCGAACATGCAGACTTCACACAGAAATGCTAACTGACCCAGCCGAGGCTCAAACCAGCGACCTTCTTGCTGTGAGGCGACAACACTACCTACTGCACCATCGTGTCGCCCTTAATCAGTTATTTTCAAATTAGAAAGTGTCATCACAACAACAAACTTTATGGGTAACAACTTGTCAAAACAATCAGTGAAAATAGCCAAAAATTGCTATTATAAATGCCAGTACAGTAATTGACTATGTCTGCAAACATGCAATCTTGCTGTTCACCATTGCAATTTAAGTTGTCATTGTTTTCACAAAATAATATTTTAGTAGAACAGAAAAATAATTTTTTTATAATTTTGTATAATTTTTTTTTTTAATTTGCCTTTCAGACCTCAAAAAAAAAAACACTGTGGTAAAATTTTTCAGTTTTTAGTTGAAATCAGCATTGTGCAATCTTTCAAAAATCCATATGCATATATAAACATCCAATTTCAAATGATTACAATTCATATTTACTTTATCACATTGGACAGCAGCAACGTTAAATCAGGAAGACTCTGCACAGAGTTCAACAATCATTAATGTTGCCATCTTTCCGCTCAATCATCTCCGTACCGCCGACTTTCCATCCGATGCATTCTCTAAATCATCTTTCCTGGCTCAGTACCTCCCCAGACCCCCAGCATGCAGACAATCAAGTGTTTTCTGAATCACTCGGCCCACCGCCTGATAAATTATTCAGCTGGATATAAGTAGACACTAAAAATTTAATGATTTGGCGAGTTGGATTCTGTAGAACAAACCGGAATACGAAGAGAGGATCGATGTGGCCTGGATCTTAATATTTTACCATAACGGCACAGCTGGGTTGTTTTAATAAAAGCCTTTTGATATATTGCCCTTTATATGCGGATTTACTGATTTGTGATACTGTGAGCAGATGAAAACACTCGATTGGAAGTGATATATACACATTCTGAGGCAAAAGTTATGTTCCTATGAATACAAATGCATTAACAGGCCGTATGTAGGAATCGTAGTATAATGCTGCATAAATAAATAAACACTCAATCTTCCATTCATCATCTTGGAAATGAAAGGTAAATTTAGATTTAATATGGGGTTCTGATTCACACACCTGCTGGACCCACATATCAACACAGCCACACAAGGCAGTGTGAACTAGAGTGTGAAAAAGCATTTTATAAAAACATGCATGCACACACACATACACACACACACACACACACACACATACACACTTTGTTTGCTTTTCTTACATGATAGGGAATTTCCTTAACTTCCATTATTTAAACTTTGCTGATGATATATATTTTACATTGTCTACCTATAAAAACGCAACTTTTTTTTGTTTCATTAAAACATTAATATGTTGAGAATATCCCTGAAAACTTAATAGCATATTGCAGAGTTGCATTTGATGTTTCTGTTTAAAACTGGAATAACTCATTATTAGAGCACTTGCTCGTCTGCAAAATGTCACAGACATTAATTTTAAAATGTTAAATAGACATTTAAAATATTTATTTAAGATGTTTAACATTTAGAGAAAATTTAAGATGTTTATCTGACCTTCGTGACAAGAATGTGACAAGAATACATAACTATCAAGGACAATGCCTTTAAACATTTAAATCAAGTGTAAATGTGTTAAGAGTTGCTAACCTGCTCAAGTCATAGTCAGTATGCAAAACGCATCTCCTGCTTCATTTGTCCTGCTTCATTTGTTCATCCTTGCAGAACTGGGCTGATCCGGCTTCAGGAGGACATTCTGGAGGACAAAAAGTTTTTTTTTTTTTAAAGATAAATAATTAAAAATCAAGCAATTGTATGATCTTAGTTAAAAAATCCAAATAACATTAACAATTATAGCTTGACATTAATTTGCAGTACATCACTAAACATTGGCTTGAATTACTTATTTGACAATTTTGTCAGTGTCATTTCTTGGACAAGCACAGCATGTAACAACTTTCTGGCTCTAATGAGAATCATTTTGCACACTGATCTATATAAGCAAATAATCAAATAATTGGGGCTAATAATAAAAAAAAAAATTTATAATTACATTTTTTTATAACTTCAATCATCTTCAAGAGTAAGGGTATTGGATTTTGTACATTGTTTCAAATCAAGCAGAGCATAGAAATATCATAATATTGATAAAAGTGAAAGGTCTGAGCCAAGATATCCTGCACATAAGTCTGTGGTATTAGAAATCTATGCTTTTCATTACTCCAGTTTACCTAAAAATCTCTACTGCCCCCAAATGGGATACAACAACCAGATGACATTTGCACAGAATATATCATTTATTGGTCAGTTTTGCATTTTAGAACAAGTATTTGATTGATAGTTCTCTTTGTAATTTATTCCACCAAAATCAGCAACATTTCAAGTGCTTGAATCCTATTTATCGCCAATGACATCACTTCCCTTAACTTACATCTGCACTTAAGCAGAGGTGCAAAGCCAAGCAATAACGGCACAATGAAATAGCCTGCTGCTCCGCATGGATCAATGGCTGGTTTTGCAAACCTAAACACGTAGCCCCAGAGTCAATTATAAAAAGGACAAGACATGCTCCCACCCTCAAGACCCTGGCCTTCAGACCACATTCCAACTTGCATTCACCTCCTCCATCCAAAAACAACAAGAAACACCTTTCAAGCTCAAGTACACAAATGACTGTGCAAAAGCAAATGCTGATGTTGACATTGTGAAAAGGGCCATGCTCATTTTTCGTACACTAATAAGGCTGTTTTTGCTTCCATGCTTTGTAATCAAACTAGTTAGTGCTTTGTTGTAATATAGGCAGTATGGATATAATTGTGCATGCAGAAAGGATTTGGTCAACACTCTCTGAAACAAAAATATGACAACAAATAAGTGCTGAGCGTAAGAACTCTCTTCTAGACCTGCAAGTCAACGCTCACTGTGAATCAATAAGAGAAACACAGCTCACTTTCTCCATTTATTACTCGAAGAGGCGATAAATTACAGAACAGCACTTCACGCCAATGCTAATAAGTTCAAAACAGGGGAGTTAGCAACTTTCCACGCCATTATCATATTTAGTTTCAAATCCGAGCTATTGACATAATTGGGCAGCTGAACACTGGGGTGACTATAACAATACATACTTTATTCAGTGCCGTGTCAGCCAAACTGTGTGCAAAAAGACTCAAAGTAATAAGGTCTACTGGGAATTTAACCTGTGAGAGAGGTGCCTTAGGATCCGTCGTTTTGCGCTTCACAGTAAGCAGCACTACACAGTTAAATGCCCCATGTGTGTTGACAGGCCAATTCACTATGAGGATTTTCAGCAATCTCTTAAGATACTGGATGTGGTGGAATCTCTGAATTGTAGGTACTTTCCTAATGGATAATAAGGCATCTAATGTGACTTAAGATTGAATATTATACAGTGAGGTCTAACTAACACTATACAGTAGTAAGACTGCTTCACATGATAAATAAGAAGAAATAAAATGTTATACACACATATAAAGTTGAAGTCAGAATTATTAACCCTCCTGAAACCCACCGGGTGCTCTAGTTTCCCCAAAGTTCAAAGACATGCAGTATAGGGGAATTGAATAAACTAAATTGGCCACTACGCCGTGGCGACCCCAGATGAATAAAGGGGCAAAGTCGAAGGAAAATGAATGAATGATTTCATTTATCTTTGCCATGAAGACGGTACATATTATTTGACTAGATATTTTTCAAGATACTAGTATTCAGCTTAAAGTGCAATTTAAAGACTTAATTAGGTTAATTAATTTAACTAGGCAAGTTATTAGGCAAATCATTGTATAATGATGGTTTGTTCTACCTTCCCTATAGAGAGACAACACTTATCCTTTAGATACCATTGTTTCTTTTGGGTTGTGTAGTTTAATTAGCAGAATTTCTACAAAGTATGTTGTATATTGTAAACTCGCAAACTTTTGGTCACATCCATAACACATGTTTATTTTCCTAATTTAAAATCCTAAAAATGTTTACAGAATACAGATTGCTATTTGTCTGATCCCATAACCCTGGGGTTGGTTGTTTTTATAAATATAAACAGATGTTTCAATAAAATGTTTACATATACTTTCTCTGTGAATTTATGGCTTAAGTTTTTACTGCAAATGCCACTTCCAGAACGCTGCATTACTCATATTACACAAACACAAACACACATAAAGTGGACTGACATTAGAAAGAACACTTTCAATTTTTTCAATATTTTTTAGTATTGTTTTTAGTTGTATTTGTTTAGTTAAATATTGGTTGTTTTTTCCAAGACTTAAATATTTTAAAAATCAATTTTTTTTGACGAAAACATTGGAAACCCAATGTTTGTCCCGGTGAAAAGAACAACGATCAAGTGCAGGGGCTAGGGGGATTGATTTGGACTGTTTGTACAGATCGCTTTGTCATTCTTTCTGTTGTTCTCTCTCTCCCTCTCGCTTTTAGCCCCCCCTCTTCCTCCATGCCCTGTCATTACTTGCAGAGCAAGAAATGTCACAGTGGGGCACTGATGTCAGAGCGGTACAGTCCCCTCCTGAGCGTTAAATTAAGCATTCACATCGAAGAGAGACAGAGAATGACCCTTTTAGTTCTACTGTAGACATGTGATACAAGACTGTTTAGACCACCCGGTCACATCCACAGATCTATTCTCGGTTTTGTCCCTTTCTTCTGAACCTAAATCTTCTATAATAGAAGTCTAACTCTCAAACGACCTTCAAAATGTCTTTTGGATAAATTTTCTTTTGACATCTACCAGACTACATTTTGACCATGCCATCAATGTTCAATAACGCAACTCTATGCTTTAGTTTAAAAATTTTGGTAAAACAAAAAAAGCAATATCGTGTGGCTATGTGGTTTATAAGGTCTGCATTTGTTGTTTTAGTGAATGTGGTGATTTGGTGGTCCAGTTAAATAATGAACGCCGTATAAACATCACCATAAATCAGAATTTCAATGAAAAACCCTGTATGCACTTATTCAACATGTTCAAAAGTAAAAACAAGCTATGAATGATGCCAAAAGACATTGACAAGGGTAACACACTGACATCTGTCAGTGTGGGGGGAATTTGCTCATAATATTTCTCTAGTTATTTACCATGCATTGGCAAATTAATAACATAAGAATATAAAAACAGTACAAAAACACACCCGAGTTCTTTAATTCCTCATTATGAAAAAATATTATTTAAAAAAATACATACTGCATGCATTGCCATCTTGGTCTCACAGCAGAACCTCATATCTCTTGCTGTTAATGCAAGCAACATTTGGATATTGTATATTAACAGCCTTTGTTTTTTTACCCCAGATTAGGCTGCCCCAGGACACTGGAAGATATAGTCTTTAGTACTGGTATGACCCAGATGGAAGTGAGATTTAGAGCAGTGTTTTTTAATCCTGGTCCTGGGAACTCACTGCTTTACACATGTGGCAATATATCTCCGTTATCTGACACACCACATTCAGTTCACGTAGCTCTTCTCCTAATGAGCCACTGATCAGAATCAGATTTGTTAAATAAGGGTGACATACACAATGTCCACAGTGATGGGTCCCCAGGACCAGGATTCGCTGGTTTAGAGGGATCCCTGGTTCACTGGTTTAGACAGTTTAACAGAGAGTACAAGTACAACTGAGGATTGGTGCCATGACCCAGGCTGCAAGAAGCACACTAGAGGCTAAAGTGTCCTTGTTCTGGCTCCCATGCCAGAAAAGCAGGTTTGAATCCCACTCGAAATAGAAAAAGCAGAATAGGGGTTTGGGGATGTGTGTATTTGAGGCAAACTAGCAAGAGCTGTGTGAGTAAATCTCCATGTTTGCAAATCAGGAAAAAAAAAGAAGCAGCTTTTCTATTCTGCCAGTTCTCTCCCCGTCTTTTCTCTTTTTATGTTGACAACCACTAATGTATGGGAATGATCCATCTCTGGCCCCATTCCTGACATGTGACAGAGACACCATACGCAAAGTATTTTCGCCCTTTGTGAATGAAAGATAATTTTTGCACCTGTTCGCCACAGGACTTGCGGGGGTGGAAGGCACAGACGGAGAGAGAAAAACAGAGAGAACACAGAACCAGGGAAGAGAGGGAGAGATAATATGAGATGAGAAGCAGGCATGGCAACAGGTTACGAGGGAAAAGCAAAAGGTGCCGATATCTTAATGGTTCAGTAAATTGGCTGTTTGCTACACATCAGCCCACAGACAGACACTCAGCACCACAGGGCCTCCCAGAAAACACAGCAGAACAACAGAGAATTCTCCTAATTATGAGCTGATTGCACTGACAGCAATCCGTGCTCTGATTACAGCTGGAATAAATTATACAAGCCTCTATTCATGGTTAAAGGGCTTGGGCTATTTCTGGCTTCATTCCTTCGTTTCCAACCGCAGATAAGGCCCGTCTGACTGTGCTTGGCAAAGATCACACTAGATGGCTCGTTTGGGGATGCCCGCATTTTGTGTTGCTTTTTTTAAAGAATAGAATTTAGAGTCAATAAGTGTTTTCAGCCTTTTCATTTGACAGTTCAACTCACAGATCAGTTGAACTTAAGGTCTAAGATGAAGTGCTTGAACTAGTAAATTAACATGGAATTATGAAATTTTATAAGCATTCTGTTTAAGACCCATCCACATTTGGTTCCCTACTTTTTTGACTCAAGGACCCCTAAAACCAACATTTTATGCCACAAAGGATTTCTCATACTTCTGCTTTAATACTTTATGGTAGTCGTTGTGTTTTAAAATAATTATTCTTGCTAAATTATACAAATATTTAATCAGAACATGACTATTGAATGTCAATTGCTTCAAATATCAGACAATTTCTACATAGAAATACTACTATGTAAAAAAAACTTCAGTTAACCATCTATTTTAGATTATAAGAATCAAACTTACAACATTTATAACAACAAAGTAATTTTGAACAAAATCCTTTCATTAATTGTCCTTCGGATAAGTCTTTATTTCAGAGCTCGCCACAGCAGAATGAACCACCAACTATTCCAGCATATGTTTTACACAGTTAATGCCCTTTCAGCCACAATCCAGCATTGGGAAACACCCATACACTTTCACATTCACACACACATACACTACGGACAATTTAGTTTATTCAGTTCACCTATAGTGCACGTCTTTGGACTGTGAGGGGAAACCGGAGCACCCGGAGGAAACCCACGCAAACACAGGGAGAACACGCAAACTCCACCTGGAAATGCCAACTGGCCCAGCCGGGACTCAAACCAGCAACCTTCCAGCTGTGAGGTGACAGTGCTAACCACTGAGCCACCATGCCAGCATTTTTAACAAAACATTTAAATAAAACATTTAAAAAATAATTGAACTCAATAATTCCATCAATGGTAATTTCTTCAGTACTTTTTATTAATGATGATTTTTTTTTTTTTTGTATCACTTACAAATGATATTTCTCACAAATAATATATTTTTGATCTGGACAAAAAGTACATAAATATATTTATTAAAAATAAAAAATACAATATTCTGTATGTATTTGAAGAGTCCAGACGGAGTGACTTCTGAAATCTGCCTTTTTCTCAGGCCTTTCTGTTTAAGTTCAGTTATTTCATGTTAAAAGTGATGAAAATAACCAAATCTTTGCCATAACCGTGAAATTACTGAACCTAGACATATGGGTCTAACAAAAAATATATAATTTTAGAAGAAAATTTCAGATGGCACATAGAGGTTTTTGCATCTGAACTCTTCATATGTATGTTCACTATATAAATAAAAAGTTAAACCACTCATTTTACTGCTATAGGAATGACCTTCACGTGTTTTTCTGCAACATAAATTACATTCAGTCATCCCTTAAATGAGAATTCTGATTAGCAGGTTGTGTTGTTAAAGCAGGACTATATCACAAGAATGTGGGATAACATATTTGACGCATCAGGCAGCCTCTCATTATTTCATAAATTGAAAACTGCTATTCATAAATTCATGAGAAATTCCAAAGGGGACCAACAAAGAATTAGCCTTGCAGGTTGTCCTACAAATTGACGTCATGTGCAGGAAAACACAGTGAAAACAATCAATCTTTTCACTAGTCGCCCAGAAATTACGCACTTCAAGATTGAAAAGAGCTTGAAAAAAAGTGACTCAAATGTTCTAGAGTGCACTCTGGAGGTTTTTTCTTCGTCTGTGAGTGCATTAGCATGGCATGATATATAAGCAAAGCATCTGTTTTTCTCTCACGGTTTGCTACATAACATGACATATTGTTTGTTTAACTCAAACCAAAACAAACTGGTGGTTTTCTTGACAATCTCTGTCATGTAAGTGAGTGAAGTGTCCATTATTTCTCCCTTGGTGACTTCAACTCATGAGCTCTTCACTGGCCCGACAATTACCATGAATTATCTTCACTTCCAGACAATCAATTAAGAGAATTATTGAACTCCTCTGAAACCTTATCGGTTCTCCCCAGCAGGGCAGCACAGTGAAGATAGATCACAGATTGTGAAACCTCTAAAGACTGTCTCTTTATCACCTGAGAATTTGCTCTGCGTCTTGCCGCATGGGCCTGCAGTCACTATGCCATAATTGTTAAGATATAGGCTGGCCTAAACAACCTTTAAGTTAAAGTTTTAGGCAATAAACTAAAGTGGACTTTAGGTCTTCATGCCAACAGCAAAAGATGCCAAGCAAATGGAGTGGAATTATCCATTACACAATTCCCCTAGTGATTAAAAGGCATTTTTGATACAGTAGCTTGTATTAATGGATTAGACGCAGACAATAGTACTATTGTGCAATACAGTCACAAAAGCTGTTTTGTTTCTTGGGATGATTTAATATTTGGTTGAACACAAACTAGCGCATGCAGTGTTGTCATTACATTCGTGAGCAGCATCAGTACTTCATGCAGCAGTTTAAAAACGATCCTTTTCTGCCATCTAGCGATATTTATATGTCAAACCGACGAGATGAATCATTTATAATACCATATTGCCCTCTTATGGACGCTTTTAACATTTAATAAACAGACGTGAACTTCAAAATTGTCTTGCTTCTGCACCAAACGACTACTGTAAGGTAATACATTCAAACTGGCTTTATTACGCCACTGTTTTGTACTTAACCTATGATTTATGGAAAGGCACAAGCTTTTTACAGAAAATAAAGTCAAAAGTACTCACCAAATTCAAGGTTTTATAGATAACTCGAAGCATGCGTATCCAATTGCGTCTTTGCCCTTTCAATCACGCGTGCCCTACAATGCAAATGATTGATTATAGCATAATGGGAAACAGGTGTTAGCGTTTTGATTTTTGGAGGACTTTTCTTTTGTAAAATTTTTATTCAGAGTTTTAAATATGTCTCGAAAAATTAAGTAATGGGAATAGTTTAAAACAATGCAGTTTAGTTGGTGTACTTTTTTTTGCTATCCAATATCGTTTAATTATGCTGACATTACAACTGTTTTGTCATAGCATGTCTATTAGCAATACAAAATGAATTAGTTTTTCCAAATATAATATAATATAATATAATATAATATAATATAATATAATATAATATAATATAATATAATATAATATAATATCATATCATATCATATCATATCATATAATATCATATCATATCATATAATATAATATCATATAATATCATATCATAGAGAATTTAAAATTGCAATAAATAATCAACATGATTTTATTAATATTCCTATTATACATTTGCATATTAATTATCCAGGCACCTGAACAGACAACACAACTGAAACTTTTGGCAACAATATATATATATATATATTGGTCAATATAATCAGCAATTAATTTAAATAATAATAATACAATAATAATAATAATAATAATAATAATAATAATAATAATAATAATAATAATAATAATTGTTTTTTATTTAATTAATTTGGTCATTTAACTAATTAATATAAAAATATGATTATTTGTGTTATATGTATACATTTGTTTTAGTTTTTCTCTACTTAAAATTGTAATAAACAGCATGACGTTTATATTATATTATATTATATTACATTACATTACATTACATTATATTATATTATATTATCATGTTTCATATAAACAGAAAATAAATATGACAAACCAATATAAATATATCATTTTATATAAATACAAATAAATATATAATTAAATTTTGCAATTAAATGTGAATTATGCAGCAATGCACAGACACACACATGCTTAACTTTTGCCATAAAAACAATAAATTAAGTAAAAACATTAAACATATAAACACATTATTTGTGAGAAATGGTTTCATAATTTAACTGTTTTCAAACTGTGACCTGGGAATCCCAGAGAGCCACAAGAGATAGTGGTTTGTGGAAAAACAATTAAGAAAAAAAGAGATAAATAAAATATACTCATCAAACAAATTGATAAAAGAATTTTAAGTCTTATTATTAAAATAATAATAAATAATAACTATGGGCGACATGAAGGCTCATTGGTTAGCACTGTCGCCTCACCGCAAGAAGGTCTCTGGTTCAAGTCCCAGCTGGATAAGTTGGCATTATTGTGTGGAGTTTGCATGTTCCCCCTGTGTTGCCGTGGGTTTCCTCCGGGTGGTCTGTTTTTCCCCACAGTCCAAAGACATGCCCTATAGGTGAATTGAATAAACTAAATTGTCCATAGTGTATGTGTGTGAATGAGTGTGTATAGATGTTTCCCAGTACTGGGTTGCAGCTGGAAGGGCAAGTTGAAGGATAAGTTGGCGGTTCATTCCTCTGTGGCGACCCCTGATGAATAAAGAGACTAAGTTGAAGGAAAATGAATGAATGAATGAATAGTAATTACAAAAACAAAGATTAGGTAAGACTTGGAAAATACTGAACTGGATTAGAATAAACAAATGAACATATAGATAAAACAAAAATTAACACTGTAAATACAGTATGGATTACTATAATGCATAGGAAAGATGTAATAATGTAACTTCATCTAATTTAAATATTTTCCAAATTACATTTTAGACTTATTTATAATATATATATATATATGATAAATTGAGCAATTATTCAAACAACTGTGACATTTAAAGCTTTTTAAATTATACATTTTAGCTTGGAGGTGTTTCGTACAGTCTGTTGCTCCTCAAAGACTTAAAACCTATTTTCATTTATTTATTTATTCTTTGTTATTATTAAAAACAAAACAAAAAAAATCGGAGCCATGGAAATGTCGCATTCCCACACCCATTCCCTCACTTCTCTGTGAATGTAGTGTGCACTTGGTGCTGCTGCCTCACGTAGTGTGTAGCACGAGAGGGAGGGGCGGGGTTTGTTCTGTGCACTTCGCTCGTGACCGCGCATCAGCCGCTGAGCCCAGGACGCGCGCACTCTGCTGCTCGTTCTTTGTCCTCCATTGCAGCTGGTGTTCACAGCTCCGCCGCACCGCGCAGGCCCGAAGTAGCGCAGCCGCTCTGAGGTTAGTGCCCTACCGCGCAATCTCCAGCCATTTCAGCCCTGGCGCAGCCGCACCAAACAACCCGGCAGCGTTTGCCTTTCACACACTCAGATGCAGATCGCGACGATGCGAAACAGAACTGGAGATGATTTCGAGCACTTTTGCCCGGATGGCAATTATTATTTACCCCGCTCAAATTGGGGCAAAAAAAGAATCATGGCGCAGGCGCGGGCCTTTGGCCTACTGAATTTAGATGTGCAATCGAATCGCTTGTGTTTTTTTTTGTCCAGATGCTAAATGGGATTTCAGTGCTTGATAGTTTGTGTCTATATGCTCGATTGCGGAATCGGATTTTGAATGCATGTTTAATATCGCATTAGCATAGCAGTGTTATCGATCAGTCGAGTGTTTATATCGCTTTATTCTCAGTCAACAACGGTGCCCGGTTACATTTGATCAAAAAGAGCATTTTAGATGTTTAGCGCTTATCTTGATGATTGTGATCATTAAGTGCTTAAATGGGCAACACTGTTTAATATTTTACCATTACACTGTCCCATTTCTTTACAGTATTATTTATTCACCATTTGAAAATAACCGCCATTTATGTGTTTGTTATTAATGCTCTAATACACCGGTCTGTACTGCTTCAGAGATATCCTAACCTACCTTTTATAATGACAGTTTATGGATGTTGGAATGTTCTTTGGTATAAAATGTTAATGTTTTTTAATGATTTGGTCATTAAAAGTACCTTTTCCACTGCTTGAGGTCGCTGAATGAACGGAATGAATTTGTAGCTGCGTTAACGTTAGCTGCTGGCTCTAACCTTACGTGTGTGTATATGCTAACGTTACATTCACAGCACATACGTCATATTTTATTATTATACATATGCGGTAGGCCTATTAAAGGGGGAGATACTAATAATAATTAAAAAGTTATAATATGGTTAAAAGACATTCCTTGCTGTCAGACACTTCAGTATATTATTATTCAATAAAATAACTTTAAAAAGGTTTTTAATCTGTGTCATTCAGTTTGTGTGTTATCCAGAATAATTTAACTTCTGGGTGTAAATAATCCTGATGTTGTTGTTTTTTTGCATTGATGTACTTTATCGCACAAATTGTAATTGTAATAAGTATAGATCCTGTATATGCAGTTAATAACATTAAATATTTGCTAATTATTTTAGGTGAATGCAGCATGTCACACTCCATCCATATTTGCCAAACATTACTATTTGTATATATAAATAAGTTAAATATAAGGGGGAAGTATATTGTTTTCAAGTGATGTATTATGCCCCCTACTGGAGCGATGTTTAAAACAATAATAATAATAATGAAGTTTATATTATAAACTTTACACTTTAAGAATAGTTCGTACAAAAATGAACATTTGGTTAACAATATTAAAGATTTTTTTTTAGCTGAAACCAATGTTTTGGCTATTTATAAAATGTTAACATTATCAATTGAACACCCACCAGTAACTAAACAAGCAAATAGTTTCTCTATAACTAGTTTCTCTATAAATAGTTTCTCTATAACTGCACCTTATAATTTATACCTGTAGTCTGCACTTGCTGCTATTGCACTTCTGGTTAGACCTAAACTGAATTTCGTTGCTTTGTACTTGTACATGTGTAATGACAATAAAGTTGAATCTATCTATCTATCTAAAACTAAATAAATACCTGTTGTTAATCACAAAATATTCACATTTCAAGTAACAAGAACCAGTTTTCAGTATATTTACTCCAAGCTTTCGTGATCACATTTCAATAATGCTCAGCTTTTTTTGCACAAACGAACTGTTTCAACCATAATGTATTGTCAGTAGCCAAATTATATATTAATATTATATGAATTGACCTAATGTTTTAGCTTGATTTTGGGCACATTTTGTCATCGCCCATTTTACCTTGATTGACTCAAAGTCAAATGTTTGGTTGAGCTGTTTCAATATATAAAAACACATTAATCACAATCACATCATATTAACGGTATACCCTATAACAGTGATTCACAAAATATATATTGGTAAAATGTGAGTTTGTTTGCGTCATTATAATATTTTCAGCGCATTTTAAATGAAAATGCAATTTAAAATGCACCCATGTTTGAACACTTCACAACATACTCAATATGGCACTCAGCTTGACTACAACTATGAATTCAAGTAAGTCTGTGTGCTAATATATTGTTTGTGCATATGTCTCAGTGTGTTTGAGTGAAACTGTATCGGGTGATGGAAGACCATACGGTGCATCAGACGGAGCATATGACCACTATCGAGGCCCACGCTGTCTCTCAGCAGGTCGGGCAGGTGCACGTCGCCACATACACAGAGCATGGCATGCTGAGCGCTGACGAGGATTCGCCCTCCTCGCCTGACGATGATGCTTATGATGACTCCGACATCCTCAATTCAACTGGAACAGATGAAGTCACCGCACATCTGGCTGCTGCAGGTGGATTTCTGCACATACTGACTCATGCAAATGCACTTGTTTTGATTAGTCTAGTATATCGTATGTCACAGATTCTGGGTTCAAATGATCAATTAGATGCAAAAAGCGAACAACTGGTACTAACGCACATATATTGTTGAAAATCATGATTGAATCTTAATATATTCATATCCATTCTTAATCTCTGATGGTCAGACGGTTGCTGCGTTCCAATTCGCATACTTATACTACACCCTAAAAGTATGTACTTTTTTTTGAATGAAAAATATATACTTTTGAGTGTGTAACAGAAGAGTATGCAAGCATTGGGGCTACTGAACTACTTCCTCACTGTCAGATAGTTGTGTTGCTTAGTTATGAACCCTGTCAGTCATCCACATTTCTGATGTATTTAATTTTCTACCTTATTGGAGAAGCAGCAGCAGGTAAATCTCCCATTCGCGAGTCTTTCATGCAGAGAAATTTCCTCAGGCCTTTGGATAATTATGCATCCAGGCGTTAATGTCCAAACACGTCTTTTATATAAGTTCAGTATTGTTGTTGCAGATGAAAGATAACACAAAACACTTTTTAAATATTTTCCAGTGGGCTAGATGTTAGTTAACAGTCATGCAAACATCTTTAGCGAAGTCTCTCTACTTGACGGTTGGTATCACGTTCATAATTTGTGTAGTTTATTTACACTTTTCAACCCACCTTTTGTAGTTCTAATCGAATTCACGTTCAATGCGCAATGTACTGTGGGCAATATCAGCATTTAGAGTATGGACGGTTCTACACTTAAAATTTTGACTGGAAATAGTAAACCATCCGAGAATCTTTGACATACTCTTTTCAACATACTATGATTTGGGACATACTAATTCTATTTTCAAATACTATTCAGGACAGATAGTATGCGAATTGGAACGCAGCATGTGATTTGTCTTTCGTGAATGGCTAAAATATTGGTGTCTGGGATGCAGCAAATTCAGAGACTAATGACTATTAAATTTAATAAATGTTATGACCAAACTGGTCATAAATAGCACAGTGACATTTGGAGATCAGACAAACCACTAGATGGTGCACTTAAACCATGAATAGTCTTATAATTTATGATTGAACAGGAGTTTGTATAAAATATCTTTTCTGGATGATATTGTATGTCTGAAAACAGCAATTTTTTCTTTTTTAGGGCCTGTTGGCATGGCAGCAGCTGCCGCTGTGGCAACAGGGAAGAAACGTAAAAGACCTCACATCTTTGAATCAAACCCTTCAATCCGTAAAAGACAACAGACGCGCCTACTTAGGTAAACCATATTTTCAGTGTTGTTCAGTATGTTGTAAAAAATAATAATAAATATCAATAATTAAAAATAATATATCTAGATTAAAACAGCATACACAATATTCGTTGTTTGTTTATTTTTTATTTTTTTGTTTTTTTTTGCATTTTAGTAGTTGATGAATTAGCTTTTATTACTATTTTTCTGTTTAATTTGAGGTTATGTTTTAGTAATTTTGCTTGTTTGGTTCTATTATCTTATATTTTATGTTTTTTTTATTAAAATGTGTTCTTACAGTATTGTTTTAACTTTATGCTCTAATTTTTTTTATAATTTTTTTATTTGTTTTAATTTTGAGTTGCATCTTTTCAAAATAATTTCATTTTCCAGTTGCAAACAAAATAAATTTTAAAGGTTAAGCTTTTACTTAACTATTTAAACTTTTATTCAGCTTTTATTCATTAAATTTTTTTGTTATTTGTTTATATTTACATGTAATTTGTGTACTAATGGTTTAGTAATTAATTTCATTCAGTCATCTAATATTAAATAATATATTAATTTGATTCAACTTTACTTTCTAATTACAAAACGAAAAATGTATTAAATCCTAAAATTAATTCAACAATAACTCCACAAGCCTCATTATTATCCGCAGGAAGCTGAGAGCAACTCTAGATGAATACACAACACGGGTCGGCCAGCAGGCTATTGTTTTATGCATATCTCCCTCTAAACCAAATCCTGTGTTTAGAGTATTCGGAGCGGCACCACTGGAGAATGTGGTGAGTATATTTATCGAGCTTTTTTCCCTTTTCCTATTATTTGCACAGATGGTTGTTTCTGATTTAATTTCTGGCATGTCATGTGATCAGGTGAGGAAATACAAGAGCATGATTCTGGAGGATCTGGAAAACGCTCTGGCTGAACACGCTCCCCCTGGTGGAGGAGAACTCAGCTCTGAACTTCCTCCGCTGACTATTGATGGGATACCAGTGTCTGTGGACAAGATGACACAGGTGGGCAGCAGGTGGTGCTATGAGCCAGGAGTCAAAACTCTGAATCTTAATCTCGTTTCATTCCTGCTTCATCACTTTAACCATTTTTTTGGTCTGAAATAAGACCACATAGCTAAAGATGCACTGTATTTTTTATATATAATTATTAAAAAGGAAATTGGACATTTCTTATATCAATTTCTGATATTTCTTTAAGCTTGAAAACAGATTTTCTTTTTAAAAAACCACTAGTATTGTGAACAATATATCTGTTTGCTTCATTAAAAACAAAACTATCTGCCTAGATATTCATTTAAAGACAATCACTGCACTGAAATCACAATAAAACAAAGGACATTAAGTACAGATGTTTACTTTAAATAGTGAACTCTAAATAGTGATTATCACTGATTAAATTGATATATTCTGCTAATTTGTTTACAGCTTTGAAACATGTAAAACCCCCAGAGCTATCGCCTTAATATTAGCTATAATATAAAACCTGCCAAGCACAAAATTTTGTCCATACAAAGTTTTTATGTAATGTTGAGTGCATCACTGAATGGCAGAACAAGGAAACTAACAAATAATTGTTACGATTGTTAAAGTTAATACAGAATATCGTGTGTTTGTCTGTGGATGCTTGTGTTGCACCATGTGAAATTGTTGCAATGTAGTTTGTGTGCAAGTCGTGGCCAAAGATTGTCCAAATTACAAAAAAGAAAAAGGTTTGAATCAAAAACCGTCCTGTTTCAGCTTCTGCCCAGCCAATCGGTGCATCTCCACTCATAACCAGTTCAGCCAGTAGCTTTACCAGCTCACCCATTTCTCATTAGCCCGCTGGTGGTGTGCTGTTAGCAGGTGTCCCTCAGGACAGGCACACCTTGCTTGGCTTGTGGTTGTGGGCAGGTCTGTGCAGGGATCATCAGGTGAGGTTTGTACGCGCCAGTAATTATCCGTCTCATCGTGGCCGGGCACAGAGCTTTCTGATTGGCTCCCAGGTGGATTAAGAGCGGAGCAGGGGGAGGGAAACGGGGGCGTGAGATTCCTCTTAATTCCTCCGCCACGTAATTAGACCATCTGCACAAACACAAGGAAGAGCCTACAACTCATGACACTGCCGTGGACAATCTGTTAAATGACATTAAATTGTTTACATATCAGTGTTTATTGAGTACCTGTAGGTAGGTTTCTGTAGTTGTTTATTTTTACAATGGTATTTTTAAATTCGAATTGAATTTAATTTGGTTTATTAATCTTGTATATACACTAATTATTAATATTTTACAGTAAACATTTAGTTACTTAAATATAATGTGGCTTTAAATTTTGTTTCGTGTAGCAATCTAAGTATTTACTTTTTAAAATGAAAAAAAAATGGTTTATTTTTTAGTTTTAATCATGTTTTTGTCTTTTTTTTGTCATTTTTTAAAAATATCTATATTTTATTTTCTTATTATTTCATATTAGGAACTTCTGTGCATTTATAGCCTTAATACTTTGTTTTAGATGTAGTAACATTGAATCATTTTGTGACTGCAATGCAAAAATCAACACTATCATAAGCAGAAGCATTATGGGGAATAAATTATCAAAAAAACAACGTAGTCTAAAACTATGGCTGGATCCATCTGCTCCAACTATCCTGGAGGCTCTATCTACTGGAAATTTTTAGTTTGGAGTACACCACAGCCAAATTAAATGGTGGCAGTAAAAAAACAGTACAATTTTGGTTAAATATGAGACTGTATCAGATATGTTTCGATTCTGATTTTGTACTTATTATTATAATATTACTCGTTACCTTTTGTTGGATGCGTCTTAGGATTTTTTCAAAATCAAAATGTTCAAAATAAAGAATTAAAAAAAAAACAACGTAGTAAGTGTTACATTTCAGTTCATAAATTGTATTTCTTAAAAAAATGAATAGCTCTTTCCCTAAAATCCTACTATTCTTCTGTTCTACCATGTTGTTTTCTGTCACTGTCCAATGTCAGGCTTATAGGAAGTGTGTTTGTGTTTGTGTTTGTGACACCAAGAGCAGAAGGGAGGGAACTGAGCTCTTTTGGGAGCTGATTTATTCCTCCAAGCCAAATTTAGCCTGTGATGTGGAGGTGAACAGACGTTGCTACAGAGCACTGCAGTTCAATCCCCCGTCCTGTATACGCAATTACCAAGGGCACCGAGGGCACTGGGATGAACGCCCATACAACTCAATGTGGCTTTATACAGTCAATGAACGCTCATATATATATATATAAACAAATAAACACATTTATTGTAATTTAAGTAACATGAACTAATAATTATTATTTTAAATCAAACTGAATGTGACACAGCATTGTTTTAAAATGTTTTCTTGTGTTTAATATTTGTTTTTGGAATAATTTATTAGTGATTTTACTCTGTTTTAAAAATTGTATTTTCCTTCCATCTGTTTAAGCACCTATTACTGTCACACTATAAAGACACCAGACAATCCTTATTATATATATTTTAGTAGTATTATTTTCACAATTAAAAGGTAATTATGTGAGAGAATAACATTCAGTTCTGTGTGATACTTTAGAAATTGTAATATTCTATTGATATGCTCTGAAAATGCTGTAGTTTGTACACTTCTGATAATTTTAAATGCTTTTACTTATTTATGACCCCTATAATGTTTAATAAAATTGTTCATTTAAAAACAAATAATATTTAACTGACCATATGCACTTGAACACGGTCTCATGCATCCACTATATTTGTTTTTGTCTACTTAATCTCTAGTAGTCAGAGTGAAGTGGAGCCTCCCTCATAGATTAACCTTTAAATAGAAACCTAATAGTCTGCATTTAGCTTTTTATAAGCTATTTATGTGGGCCGACTGTCTGCAGAAGGAAGAGGAAATCAATGTTTTTTGTTTCCAAATTTAGTGTTAACACAGATTTTATTTTTCCAGAGGCCATCATGTGCTCTACTGCATTCAGAATAAAGTCTCTAACGGTCATTGTGTGGTGTTTTTGTCGGTTTGCAGGCCCAGCTCCGCGCGTTCATTCCAGAAATGCTGAAGTATTCCACAGGCCGAGGGAAGCCCGGCTGGGGGAAAGAGAGCTGCAAGCCAATCTGGTGGCCAGAGGACATTCCCTGGGCCAATGTGCGCAGTGACGTCCGGACAGAGGAGCAGAAACAGAGGGTAGTATTAGATGATTACACTACGACACTAGAAACATTATGTGTAAAAATAACATGAATCATAATCTGAAACAAATTTTTGTTAATAACAATACATATACAATACATAATACACGCAATTAGCCATTTTACTGGGATGAACGCCCATTTACAATTAGTCATTTAACATGTATAAGTAGCTTTCATGTTAATGTGTAAAAATGCATATAAAGTTTGTGTTCTCACTTGAGGTGGTTTTGGACTAATGGTTAATGCGAATAATGGGAGATGAAAACACATTTGCTAAATAAACTTTAACATAATGAACATTACACCCACGTGACACCATTATACTTGTTAACTGTTGGTTACTAGGTTACCAATACTACAGTCAGCTACTCTAACAACTTGATGGAAAGATTTGAAGGTTTTTACTCTATTTTTTGAGAACTTTGGAATTTTTTTTTATTTATTTTGATAATTTATTAATTTATTAGAATTTATGAAGAATTTGACTTTATGAATGAATCATTAAACAGAGACTCAGATTATTTAAAAAAGGATTCATTTAGGGAAGAAACACTGCAATGTGTTGTGTTTTTTGAAACACTGATGTTCTTTTCCATCTTTTTTGGAGGTGATTTTGTCAATTTTTTGGGGGGGGGGTTAAACTTTTTTTAAATCCAGTATCTTATTTTCTCACATGGCTATTGAAGAAAATGGCGTTCTTGTTTATGTGATATTACTATGTCATATCTTTTAAAAATTCAAGCGATATTTTTTGCTTTCTTAAATAGAGCATTTATTTTTAAGTTATAGAAATAGTTATAGAAAAAAAGTTATTGAAATAGCTGAATTCTTATAGGCTTCATCACAATTATGAATGTTTTTCAATTTGATTTTGTTTTTAAGCTCACATTCTGTTAAAGCAATTACTGTATTATCATAAATGGTAAAATATAACACACCTACAGATGCCACAGGCAAATAATTGAATCAACCACACCATCGTTTTGTCATCTTTTCACAAAATGACATCTGAATTAAAACAAATGAGCTCAAGCTTGCATCATCTTGCCTTACCGAGGGTTTATTTCCATTGGAAACAGGTGTCATGGACGCAGGCCCTCAGGACTATCGTTAAAAACTGCTATAAGCAGCATGGGAGAGAAGACCTGCTCTATGCCTTTGAGGACCAGGTCACCACACAAGTTGCCACAACAGCCACACACAGCATTGCGCACCTGGTGCCGTCACAGACTGTAGTGCAGACGATCAGTAATCCTGATGGAACCGTCTCACTCATACAGGTGAGCTCAGGCCCCAGTGCAGGGAACAACTGCACACTTGTTTTTCACTACACTGTACAGTAGCTGCACCGCAGGACTTCACGTACAGTAAGGGAGTGCGAAATGTTTAGGATGGTCATTAACTTTTCCATTAAAAGGCAATATTTTAATTAATTATGGTGCCATAGGCATGGGCCGGTATAAGATTCTGACGGTATGATAACCTTGGATAAAAATATAACGGTTTCACGGTATGACGGTATTGTGATCACTGCTCTAAAATATATTCTTTTTAAATGTCTGGCTAAAAAACAAAACCTTTTTCCCCTTTAAATGCAATATAGTTTATTTTGAGAAACATTTAACATATTTTCGGGCAGTAAACATGTCAAGCTAAATAATTCAAGTGAATCATTGACTTCTGTGGTCTTCATTTGTTTTAAAAACACAGATTTCTTTACAATTTACACCTAATCTTACAGATACCTTAGGAACGGTATAGCAGAAAATTTTGGCGGTATGAAAACCTTGACTTTTCCAAACCACGGTACACCTTGAAAACGTTTATCGGCCCATGCCTATGGTGTGACATCTAGTATTGAATTCCAGTCCTATTCTTCTTATATATCTGTTTTTATAATAATCTTGTTAGTGGTGCATGTTTTATTTAATATCAATCAGAATTCTTTAAACTTTCACCCAAAAAATGTCATCAGTATAATTGTTTATTGGGCTCATAAAAAGGTTTATATATTTTGACAGAAATTATTGCTTTTAACATTGTAATAATAACAAATAGGTGTATTTCATTCTAATGCAAAATTGCTCATGCTGCAAAAAAGGAACCTGATGCAATTTGTGCAGATCTAATTGCAATGGTGCTGAGAATTTACGATTTTCATTCATTTCAAATTCATTACACTATGATAAAGTAAAATGGAATAGATTTAGTTTAAAAGTACAAGGTTTTTTGCCACAACTTGACACTGATGACATCACATATTTACTATTTATTCTATTAACACCCTTGTCTAATTCATTGTCTTTCTAAAAATATACACTCTACTATTTAAGGGTCAGTTTTTTTAATTAAATTAATCTTTTATTCAATATGCATGTATTAATTTGATCAAACGTTTGATCAAACGTGACAGCAAAAATAATTGTAATGTTAAAAAAACTATTATAAATGCTGTTCTTTTGTTTTTATGCATCAAACAATGATGCAGCACAGCTGTTTTGATAAAACAATACTTTTTTATTATCAGCAAATTAAAATATCATTGATTACTGAAAAACAATAAAATGCTGAAGAGGAGAATAATAATAATGCTGAAAGCAGAATCTTCACAGAAATGTATTGAAATAGAAAGCTCAACATTTGTAGTAATATTTCACAATTTTACCATTTTAACCATATTTTTAATTCACATAAATGCAGCCTTGGTGAGCATGAGACTTTTAAAAAAAAAACTTTGAATTGACAGTTTAGAAAGTGATAATCTCAGAAAAAGTTTATAAATAGTTATAAAGCATGCATTACATTATTAAAATGTAAAACTTTGTTCAAATTACCATGTCCTAAGTCCCAAATTCATAACTAATCAACAGGTTGGCACTGGAGCTACAGTAGCGACACTGGCAGATGCGTCAGAATTGCCTGGCACAGTGACAGTAGCCCAGGTGAACTACTCCACAGTGACGGATGGAGAGGTACCACTGACTCTCACAATTTCTTTAACTGAATATTCCACAATTTTGCATCTTTATTCACAAATACTATGCTTTTACCTCACATTTCTTCCCTCACATCCCCTATTTTCCTTCCGTCTTTAAGGTGGAGCAGAATTGGGCCACTCTTCAGGGAGGCGAGATGACCATCCAAACCACACAAGCGTCAGAGGCCACGCAGGCTGTGGCCTCTTTAGCCGAAGCTGCGGTTGCTGCTTCACAAGAGATGCAAACCGGGGCAACTGTAACCATGGCTCTCAACAGGTACTCCTTGGAGGGAGCACTGAAGTTTGGGTAGGAAAAAAAAGAGAAAGGAAATACTGAAGCGCAGGTTTTTTGTCTCCGGGGTCTTGTTAACAGGCCTCACCTGAGCCCGTTCTGCTGTTTACCACAAGCAGGTCACAGCAGCAGCCCAGAAATCTCACACAGCAGGAACAATCGCTTCATAGGCCAGTCCCACAACAATTAGGCTGAGAAGGCATTGTTTTCTGCTCAGCGGTCGTCATTAAAGCAATAAATCTAATGTCCGTTCTCTTAGCACTGTCAGGACAGCTCTACATGCAAATGAGAGCGTGAACTGTATTTGATATGTTAGCCAATTTCCACCCCAAAACGAGGGGGGAAATCATGTTTTTGAAAAATGTATAACTGATATACGTATTTTTGGTCAATTTCTAGCTTTTATTTAAATTTTGTATTTTATTTATTTGGTTATAATTAATTGACTTCTTTCCTAATTTAGACTTTATAGATTATGACTGGCATTAAGTGGATGTTGTCACAGTCAAACTGTACACACTGTCATAAATTTGACTTTATTCTCATAATCATGACAATCAATATTTATCCAAAAGTTGAAATTGACATTTTATTTGAAAAATATGCCAGTATGCCATTAAATATTAATCCAAGTCATAAATGTCTTTTCTATCCTATAATTATGGCATAGTGAGCACATATTATAACAGTCGAAGATCACACTATCATGATGTTTGCAGAATGTCATCATTTTAACTTTGTTGTATTTATGACTTCTCAATTATGTCTTGGTCAACATTGACTCATGATTGACTTTGTAGATCATGATTTCATCTCAGAATTGTCACTTTTTTTTAGTTAAAACTGACACTATTACTGTAAATTATATATTATAGCACAGCGTATAAGCATGTAATTTTTCACCATTGCCATGTTTAATTGTCATACAGTATGTTCGTTAGTTAACATAAACTAATGTAACCTTTTTGTAATAGTGCTGATTAAATTAAATAGTAAATAAGATAGATAGATAGATAGATAGATAGATAGATAGATAGATAGATAGA